>JACXGJ010005978.1:0-36489 GCA_016801105.1 Esox niger | reverse complement strand
TCGAAAACACAAACACACACACTTGTTTTTCTATACTTGTCGGGATGTTTTTGAGGAAAAAAATGTATTCTAATAAAAAATATATTCTCCCGTACCCCTAATATTTAACCTAACCTTAATCTGAAAACTAACCTAACCTTAACATCCAAGCCTCACCTTAATCACAAAGTTCTAACTCAATTCAAACCCTAAACCTAACCTCAAACACTTGACAAAAATAGCCGGATTTGTCCTGGGTTACTATATTTTAGACTTCTGGTTCTCACAGTAATACACATTTAAACAAGTGTGTAATAAGACACCATTATGGATATTTTTTAATCTTCAATTTTTATAGTGTGTGGTAAATTTCACTGTATGTTTTGTATTATTCCAACTTCCTCATTAGCTGAAGTGGGTAATGCGTTCTTCCAGTGTTAACCTTTGAGTGTGAAAGGTCAGCAGATACACTCCAATCACTTCTGCTTTTGTCTTTTGCAAAGACACTTTCAATATTAAAATTAACCAAACCTATAACATTAAATGGACAATACATAATTGTGATATCAGATGAATTTCTGACACATGAAAACATGTCCTGATTTTAAAGAGGTACATCAGAAACCATTAAAATCCTGCTTGTGTAACTGCCTTTGCACTGTCTCTATGTAATACATGATCTGGTATTTATATTTTGTCTTGTTCAACTTTGTGAGGTGAACTTGGATGCGCCAGCTAAAAGGAATATGAAGACGAATGTGGATGGATGCATGATGCTCATAGGTTTTCAATAACAGTGAATAAGTCATTCTCTGGTTCGGTAAGTTCAACTTGTGCTCAACTGTCAAATATTTTTCACCCATCAAAAATACCTGAATATAATGAGCCAATCCCTACTCATCTCGTTTACTGACACATCATTATGGATCTTTTTGCCTAAGTCATCTGTTTTGTCATCTTTGTTGTACAATCTGCCATTGATTTACTAAGCCATTGCCACCTAGCCCTTGTATCCAATGAGCTCCATACTAATCTCAGCTCAGACATGAAACCACAAGGTAAATAAATTGATCAGTTTAGTCATGCCATTAGTCATCCAGCCTGTGTGTGTGTGTGTGTGTGTGTGTGCGCATGCAGGACTACAGGTGGGAACATATGCGTGTGAAAACACAACAAATGCACAGTAAGGAGGCAAACACAAATTGTTTTTGTTACACAGATTCTTCTGATTCGGATTCTTGCTTTCCCTCCCTCAGTTTCTGACAGATTGTCTTAGGACACTATGGTTAGGTAACCTGATTTCAGACTTCCTCCTTCCTCTCTCTCGCTGTCACCTGACCGGTGGTTGGCATGGCTCTACAAAATGGATACTCCATTAACTCCTCGGCACTGGATGAGAGTGGAGGGAAGACACCCCTCCTCAAAGAAGAAGGGGTGGAGGTGGATGACTCAGGTGTGTCTTGGCTTCTGTTGTTTTTTAGGAGTCAGCAATCGGCAGCTGGGATGTGTGAAAGGTGAACAACAGTCACATGATTACCCTTTTCAAACATCTTAAAACATGCAGTTCTTCTGAGGTAATATCACCGAGTGGAACAGTGGTCTAAGTCAGGGGTTCCCAACATTATCTGTCTGGGCCCCCTTTTTCCAGATAGGACACAATATACAGTGGCTATAAAAAGTCTGCACACCTCTGTTAAAATGCAAGGTGTTGGTGATGTAAAAGAATGTGACAAAGATAAATCCTATCAGAACTTTTTCCACCTTTAATGTGACCTATAACATGAACAATTCGATTGAAAAACAAACTGAAATCTTCAAGGGGGAAAAATAAAAAATAAAAACCTTACAATAACCTAGTTGCATAAGTGTGCCCACCCTCTTAAGTTTTTTTCCCTAACACGTTCCCCTTGAGCAAAATTTGGGGAGGTGCTCGGAAAAAACACCTCTCAATCTTCTGTGTAGTTGTGGGGACTTTTCAGAAGGACAGCGATTTCAGAGGGATAATCATGTGACTGTTGTTCCCCTTTAACAGTGCTTTATTGTGTAATGATATAGGTCTATAGAGGAAATCCTATGCTCCACTTAAATTGTCTTTTCTGTTAGTCATGCTTTGGTGAATTAGTGAATATTTGGTCTAGGTTGAATTTTGGCTTTGCCCCTTTAATTTTATACTCACAATATGCTTGTGAAGTAGGTCATTCTGTTTCAAGTGCTCTTTACTTGTGTTTACATATAGTCACTATATTATTGTGTAAATATTTGACCATAGTGGTTTTGCACCAATCATTTTAGACTAATACTAACACTGTACGAGTAAAATAGATCTTTTAAAATATCCATTGCTCCTCGTTTGTGAGTTTAGATGAACAGCTGTCTAATTACACAGGTTTTAGATAGACTCTGAGTTTGTGCACTTGTTGTCATGTCCAACAGTACCTCCACAATGCTGCTCAGCACGCTACAATCTGGCCATCTTGATGTTCTTTGGATTTGCTGTTGTCTATGGTCTCCGTGTCAATCTAAGTGTCGCAATGGTCGTAATGGTGAACGGGACAAATGTCCAACCATTTGTCAACAACTCTGGTGGCCATGAGTGTCCAGTGCCCTCTCACGGGTTTGACAACATTAGCCAAACTGGAGACCAACCAGACGGGGTGAGTATCAGACGTGTTTAGTCCCTTGAACAAACCAGATTTTCTGTCAGACCAAGTGGTAGGGCACCCATGTTCTGTTCTGTTTGCTTTTGTTTGGCAACAAGCTGAAATTAGCGGACACCAGCTCTTCCTGTTGATATATATTTTATTACCTGTTGATATATATTTTTTTAAACACAGAAATAGTTGGGCAATGTGTTTTTTTCTTGACTCAACAAAAACACTGTACCCGGGGAACTGAAAATATCCCTCAATACGCCCTCCCCCTGCCAGACATCATGGTCAAAATTCAGTCATACATGGCACAAACTGCATTTGGAAGTAAATTAATGCACACTATGACCTTTGACCACGATCAGCAGGAAACCATTTTGCCCTTTCTAACCTGGATAGTGCTTTGGATTGCAATGAAGTGGTGATCCCCATCACAGAAGATCTATATTTAAATGGACCCTTTGCTTCCTTTAATGAACTTATGGAAATCTATATCTTCCCTAGAAATTATTTATTAAGATATTTGCATATCAGATATACAGCTTTGGAAAAAATTAAGAGACCACTGCAAAATTAACTTTCTCTGGTTTTACTATTCATAGGTATGTTTGAGTAAAATTAACCATTTCGTTTTATTTTATAAACTACTGACAACATTACTCACAGATCCCCCCCCCCCCCAAACTATTTAGAGTAATGATTTGTAGAAAATAACAACTGGTCAAAATACCCAAAAAATATTGTTTTAAGACCTCATAAGTCTTGGCATGCTCTCCATCAGTCTGTCACATTGCTGTTGGGTGACTTTATGCCACTCCTGGCACAAAAATTCAAGTAGCACGGATTTGTTTGATGGCTTGTGACCATCAATCATCCTCTTGATCAAACATTGTCAGAGCAGAAGGAAGTAGGTGTTCTTCCAGGATAACCGTGTACATGGTTTGATTCATGCGTCCCTCACAAAGACAAATCTGCCTGATTCTACCCTTGCTGAAGCATCCTCAGATCATCAACAATCCTCCACCAAATTTCAGAGCGGGTGCGAGATCATGTTCTCATGAACCGCTGTCTTTGAAATCTTCAGGATGGAAGCAACCTGACCCTCACTGTATCAGTAAAGCCAGAATTGAACATATCTTTTCCTCACTCAAAGCTTTTCTTTTCAACTCTTTTGTCATGCTTTGTTATTTTTTATTCAAATTACCTTTTTTTATCTTTTTTTGTGTACACATTCAGGATATCTCATCTGTTGGATGCAATTAGTCAACCTGCCATCCACAGAATCTTCAAAGCCACCTGAAAAGTAGAACTGGGCTCTAAAATACCCATGCTGGATTGAGAGGAAAGCTTGGAAGACATTCACACGTGCTCAATCCGATCGAAATACTGTCTTGTACAATTTAAGAGCTTACATAGCCTGAATTGATTAAAACTAAGATCTGTGTCATATTCCCTGACACCCTTTCCATTGGACACAGTGTTATGCTTTTAATGGTCTCGCTGGTTCACTGGTTTTTCCTCTGCCCTAAACTGTGCAGCTTATGGAATCTTTACGACCCTTTCAGAGCTCCTGGAGTTTCAGATGAAACCAGAACACCAGCTCATTATCTCTGGAAAGACGGACATTACCCCAGCGACAACATATCTCTCACTGTCTCATTTTAACACAAAAAGATGATCGTGATGTTTTTGAAAATGTCTAATGTTATTTATGTGATGGATGGGACTTGATACGGCATGCGAAATTATCAGAGTTCACTTCCAAACATCCTATCTATTTTACATTTCCTCACTCATAGTTCATTTTGTGGGTAAAGATGGGTAGTGACAACCTTTGCACTGAAGGCAATTATGCCTGGGCAGAAATTTCTTCCTGGAGAATTCGGCTCCCATCATTCCAGTATCTCCCCTATCTGTTTCTCTTGAGAATCTACATTGGATTCTGCATCCGCCACAGATGGAGTAGAGGACGCTAACTGTCTAAAAATCCAAGAACTTTGTAGAGTAATACAATGTCTACTCAACGAACCAAGGGATTCTGAATGCAAAACTGCCTAAACTTCTCCAACTATTGTTTTGTTTCAAAGCGCAAATTACAAATACCCCATTTACTTTGGTAATTATATAGTCTACCATTTCATTTTCCGTTAGGCTTTCCATTAATTTAATATTGAAGTTGACAAAGGCAACAAATAATATTGTGCAGAGTACACTCTCAGACGAGCACTACTGGAGGGAAACTGATGCAGGACAGATGTTGGAAAGCTACTCTGTGTTTAAGCTAAATTACTTGTGCTCCACTCCTTGCTTCATTCCATCTCCACTACACACACATACTCAAGCAGTAAGATATTGTTCAGTCAGACTATTAGCTAAGTTTGTCCTGAAAGGTGTACATCATTTTTGGTAATTACATAATAATGTCAAAACAGCTGCTTAACCAGGGTGGCCAGTCTCTCTGGTCAATGGGCCAATGACTACCAAGTGGGGCACCTGTGCTGATTGTGCAAAGAATTCTCAAACGGTAACACAGTTTTTTCTCCGTCAGGTACCTCAGTATTCTTGGGACAGTCCGACTCAGGGCCTGCTGCTGGGGGCGTTCTTCTTTGGCTACCTAGTGACTCAGATCCCAGGGGGGTATCTGGCCGGACACTTTGGGGGGACTATCTTCCTGGGGGGAGGAGTGCTCGGTACTGCGGCCCTCACACTCCTCACCCCATTGGCAGCAAAGCTCGGACCCTATTGGCTGTTTAGCTTACGGGCACTGGAGGGATTTGGAGAGGTAAGAGGCTTCCTGTGTGATATCAGGGGTTGACATGGCCCTCACGGTGGAGTAAATAAACAACCAGATTAATGTTTAACATATTACATGTCACAACGTGTCCAGTTCAATGTTCATTTCAGTGACATGAGGATGGTTAATATTATTTCGTGTGAATCATTCTTTGTGTGTCCTCAGGGGGTTACGTTTCCGGCCATGATGGCCATGTGGGCCTGCTGGTCCCCCCCCTTAGAGAGGTCTCGCCTCATCACCCTGTCCGGGGCGGGGGCCAACTTTGGGGCTTTTGTGGCTCTGCCCCTAACCGGCTTTATCTGTCACAGTCTGGGCTGGCCTGCTGTCTTCTACATGTGTGGTGAGAATCGCAGTCACACCTTTCAAACTCCCTCGACTGTTTCCCCAACGACTCTCTTATAGAGCTTTAAAATGCCTGAAATGATATCTTTAAAAAAGCATAGATATACATTCATTAATCCAGACAACCATTAGCAGACTGAACTCAACTCCATTATGTACTTGACATCAGCAGATTTGGTCTGTATCTCCCACTAAATCGTAAAAGTTGAAAATAAACCTTTATAAAAATGTTACAGTGTCCCCCATACATTCCATAAAACATGAAAAAAATACAACCAATGGCTCTTTCCTTGTTAGAAAGTGAACTGGTGATGTCAGGGAACTAACTTGCCGCTGCTAAACTATGTCTTATGTTGGGAAGTTCCCAAACACATTCTGTGGAATCCCCACTTTATTTGCATCAATATATAACAGCTATATTTGCTTTTCAAGGATGTTAACAGAATCAGGCTTTTCTCTGACTCCTTCCCTGTCACCATGTCTCTCTTTCATCACTAGGGGGTGCTGGTTGCATCTGGGCAGTGTTCTGGTTCATCCTCGTATCAGACCACCCTGGTACTCATCCACGAATCAGCAAAAGAGAAAGAGATTACATCATCAAATCAATAGGAAAAGAGGTACCAAAAGTCTCCATGTGGTGTTCTTTAAGACCCTTTTACATACATTTGCAAATCAGTTTATCAGTAAATCCTTTCTCTGTGTCACTCTCTTTTTGTCTCTGTCTTTTTCTGCTCCCTAACGCAGGGGGGTGCTCATGGCTGGTCAGTGCCTGTGTTACCCATGATGCTCTCTGTCCCTCTGTGGGCCACCATAGTGTCTCAGATGTGTGCCAACTGGTCTTACTACACTCTGCTCACCTCCCTTCCCACCTACATGGACACGGTTCTGCACTTTGACCTCCGTCAGGTAAAAAAAAAAGTAGTCAACACAGCTCAATGGGGTTTCCTGACAATATCACATGCATCATATATCGCCATGTATATAGTATGCGGTGAATACTGGTGCTGCCCAAAGAGGTTAGAGGCCCAGTGAGATGCTGAATTCCAACATGGACCACTTGCAATTCTGCAGAAATAACTGGTGGATCTATCCTCTGGGATAACAGCACTACTTGGTGGTACACAGCTGTTTAAAGGTCTGGTAAACATTCTGTTCAAACGGTTCAAACTCACGGTTCGGTACAATACGGTATACATAGTGGTGTCACCGTTTAGTATTATACGGTATACATAGTGGTGTCACGGTTCGGTACAATGCGGTATACATAGTGGTGTCACCGTTCAGTATTATACGGTATACATAGTGATGTCACGGTTCGGTACAATACGGTATACATAGTGGTGTCACGGTTCGGTACAATACGGTATACATAGTGGTGTCACCGTTTAGTATTATACGGTATACATAGTGGTGTCACCGTTCAGTATTATACGGTATACATAGTGGTGTCACGGTTCGGTACAATACGGTATACATAGTGGTATCACCGTTCAGTAATATACAGTATACATAGTGGTGTCACAGTTCGGTACGGTTTTGATACATCTACAAAATACATGCCTGAGAAATATGTCATTTGTATTTATCTTATCCATTCATTATAATAGTAAATATGGTGAGCTTGAATTCCCCAGTGCATGTGGAATCCAGGGGACAACACAAACAGCAGTGCCTGCCGTATAAAATGCACAAACTAAAAGTCATTTAAAACAGAACTTTAACAACAGTGCATTGCCCAGCAGCATATGTCAATATTAAGCCACATTGCAAAGCCTTAAAATATGACCACTTGAAACACATTACTTCTAAAGAAAAATATATAATTTGTACGTGAGAAAATGCATTTTTTACTTTCCACGTATAACAATAAATACATGAGTAGTCGTGTTACTCGTATTGCCATCCAAATGGAATATTCTCAATGAACAAAATCTAAATGTTGCAGAAGTTATAGTCACCACTTGTTGACAATCCCCATTATGGTTTACAGGGAAACCAAGATGCTCCCAGACAGCAGACCTGTCACAGAGCAAGAGTAGTGTAACAATTGGTAACTCTCAATTGTACCTCTCAATTGTAACTACAAATACACCGAAAGGCATGGCAAACCGCGAACTGAGGCACAACACAACTGGCACAAACAATGACCCACCACAAAAAAGGCAACTTAAATAAGGTCACCATTTAGCGACAAGGCCGGGCAGGTGCCTCTAATTTAGGACAATCAAAAACAGCACATAGAGATGCCTAGAGGCTCCTCTTTGGTCAGGACCTCTCTGTGACCCTCACAGGTGAATAGAGATGACTAGAGGCCCCCCTGCCAGGTCCTGACAAGACCTGACTGATATTGGGGTGTCTTCTAGTTCTGGCTCACCAATGCATTCCATATTTCTCTTTTACATTAAGATATTTGCTAATTCCTTCATATGCTAATTGCTGCTACGTTGGTCTCTTAGCTCTGTTCTCACTGGTGTGAAAAAACTAACATGAAGAGCATACAGCTATGAGACAAAACAACGTTCTTTTTTTAAGACAACTTTACTGCTATGTGTATATTTCCCAGGGGAATTAATACGCCATTGGTCTATGTAATAATTTTATTTACAATTAAATATATATTTATTTCCTTGCAATAATACATGATTATATATATTTATTTCGTAGCTATAATACTTGATTATATATATTTATTTCCTAGCTATAATACATGATTATATATATTTATTTCCTAGCTATAATACATGATTATATATATTTATTTCCTAGCTATAATACATGATTATATATATTTATTTCCTAGCTATAATACATGATTATATATATTTATTTCCTAGCTATAATACATGATTATATATATTTATTTCCTAGCTATAATACATGATTATATATTTATTTCCTAGCTATAATACATGATTAATGTATTGTTCAGTTCACCATGCATACTGAACCATGGACCCTGTACCGAACGGTTCAATACAAGTACACATATCGTTTCACCTAGTTTGAACCAATGTAGGGAGTCATTCTCTGTAAATTTTCTTGGCAGGATCGAAAAATGTGTCTGTATATATAGAACGATGTTGCTCACCAAAGAAAACATTTCAATAATTGAATTCTTCTACCATTGCAAATTGTCTGGAGTATCAGGCCAGTTAACAGAAAGGGCTAATTAACGCTGTGCCACATTTTGCACTGTATGAGGATTCACTGCTCTTGCTGTTTTTGGACACAAGCAGAAAATGTGTTTATAATTCGATCAACGTAATGGGCCTTTGAACAGTTTCTTTACCTAGACTAATTAAATCAGATTTGCCAGTTTGCAGCAACAACAAATATGTGACATGTCTGGTAGTCCCTAAGGAGAGGGTTGTGAAATACTGGGATGGATATCAGGGACAGAGATAGATCCACATTCTTTGTAATTTGCTGAAAAACTGGCCAAAACATTGGCCAAAGATATGCCATCTTTCCATCTGGATTTTTTTTATTCAGCAATTTAGCAGCTTCGAGTTTTATTGTTATTGGTGTGGGATAATGTTGTTTGTTTCTGTCTCCATATACAGAATGCCTTTCTTTCAGCTCTACCATATCTGGGTGCCTGGGGTTTGTCATTGATTTCAGGTGTAGTAGCAGACAGCCTCCTGGAGAAGGAGCTGATGAGTGTCACAGCAGTCCGCAAGCTCTTCACTCTCACAGGCAAGCAGGGATTTTTATTTTGAAAGGGAACAATGACTTTTATTACTGCCTGGCATTTACTAGGTATCTGATGGATTGGCTATTATAAATAATCAAGTGTTTGCAGCCATTTGCTCTTGATTCCTTTGATGTCATATAATGCAGGAGACTTTTTTACCCTGTCCTTTTTTATCTTTGATAATATATTTAATAGGAGAAAGCAAACAAACCGATGAAATGCTAATGTGTAAATGGCCATACTAGAATGCTAAGTGCCATGTGTGGCCGTGGTGATGATGGATGTTTATTACTCCGCCTCTTTCAGGTCTACTGCTGCCCGCAGCGTTCCTGGTTGCTGTTGGCTACTCCGGGTGTAGCGGCGTTTTGGCTGTGACCTTCCTCACTCTCTCCACCACCATTGGAGGCACCAGCGCAGCCGGGGTCTTTATCAACCAGATAGACATTGCTCCGCGGTGTGTTCAGGCGTTTGCGACGTTTGCTTTTTTGTTTAATCTGGGTTGTTGTTTGTTCTGTGTCCATCCTCCCTGTTCTCTTCTGGCTAGCACATGTTGAAAAGACATTTAATAATTATTTTACTCAGTGGGACCCTATTTTGCACACTCACTACTGTTTAAGTCTTATCCATTTTAATATTTTTCTCTTTCCTCATCAGGTATGCGGGCGTGCTTTTAGGAATCACCAACACTTTTGGCACCATCCCAGGTGTACTTGCACCCATTGTCACAGGTTATCTCACCCAAGATGTGAGGTTTAACATGTTATTCATTGTTTCTTCACACCCAACTGTGTTATGGAAGGCATCAAACCTGTTTGTTCGCTTTTGATTTTGATGATTAATAATATTCATATTTACATGAATGCTGTATGGAGTGTATTTATATCATTACTCTCTGAGCAGGTTTGGGGTTGTTTCAAACAGATTTCAGTCAATTTAGGAAGTCATGTGAATCCCAAAATAGGAAGTGGAATGTTTTAAATTATTGTCTTCGTAGCTTTTCAAATAAATCGCATTTACTATTTAGTTCACTGAGATGTAATTAAAAATCAATTTTATTTTGTTACTATTGAATTTCAATTTTAGTGTTTCCTGAAAGAGCTCGAGTTCTAAAAGAATTTGAGTTGACACAAACTTTTTCTGACCCATGACTCTTCCCCCCTCCCTCCTGAAACAGCAAACGCTGGCAGGCTGGAGAAGTGTGTTCAGCCTGTCAGCTGGGATCAGCGCTGGAGGAGCTCTTATCTTCACCCTGTTTGGCAGTGGCAAGGTCCAGAAATGGGCACTGGCAGAGGAGGATCAGATTCAGACTGAGGCACATGCTGAGAGAGACCTGTTAATCACATGACCGACATACACACAGACAGACTGACCTAAAGGGAACAGGACCTGTGAGATATAAGCTTACCTTAGGTTAACTTTATTCACAGTTGAGTGGATTTGAAAAGGATGAGCCAGCACATTTTTATAGTCTTTAGTAGAATGCATAGGGACCCTAAATCAAATAAGATTTTCAGGTTATTTTTAAAATAGTATTTTTATATTCCATATAGCATTCTTTAATACTGTTTACAACTGACTAATTGTGCTTTTATAAATATAGGACTTAAAACAAAGAGCATTACCTTTAATGAATGTGCTAACCCTTAGTTGCAAGAAAATATACAGATAGGCTACATAATATTTCTTCAATTCATATTTGTTAAGGGAAAACATTTGTATCTGCCATTTATAAAACACCTGTGCATTTCTTAGCCTATAAGTAGTCAATATGTTTAATATGTTCCGGTCTATAAGACTATAATACGTGAGTGTGTGTGTGTGTGTGTGTTTGTGTGTGTGTACAAGCAATGAGGTATGAGAAGGTGTGGTATATAGCAATATACCAGGGTCAAGAACTGTTCCTAGGCAGCAAGTATCACGGAGTTACCTTATTGCTCTTATGAAGTGCTTACCAAATAAAGTGATGTTATGTCATACTTGTGGTATATAGCCTCATATACCATGGTTATCAGCCAATTAGCCATCTTATATAATACATATACTGCCTTTTTTACTGCCTTTAAAGATTTGTTTCCTAAGTATCTTACTTTAATTGGCTTATTTTCAACTATTGATGTGAATAGAAAAAAGATTTTAACCATATTTACCAGCTCTCTGAACACTTAAGGACATTGCTATATTTGGTGAACAACAATGTAACTACACTTTGACTGTACAGTAGATATTGTGAATATTTGTTTACAAAGCCTTTTACTTTTTAAAATGTGTGGAAACTTAATGTTTTCGTGTTAAATTTACATTAATGCAAGATTCGTTTTCATTGATCCTGTTAAGTGGTTGTTAATAATAATAAAAATAACAACAACCACTATAAATGTATATGTTTAAAAATGGGATTATGCTTTGTGTCAAAATTAAATATAATTGAAGTATTTCTATGGCTGGTTTATTTTTATTATATTATATCAAAATGTTAATTAATTAATTTGTTGTCTTCATTGTTATTTATTTTTTAGCTATAATATTAACAACCATAACATATGATCAAATTTAAATAATTTGATTGTCTATTTCCAATAGACTATACCGAATATAGATGTTTTCAGAATTAGCTTCTGGCGGGAGGGTGTGATTGCATAGATTTATCTGTATATGTTTCTGGGGTGAGAAAGTGTTCTGGAATGTTTCAACAACAAAAAATACCTTATTTTCTGGGATTTGCTAAATCCAATAGGAAAGTCAGTAACACCCACAGAAAATTGTGAGTTGGGGATTAGCGAAGACGATACCAAATGGCCCACTCAGCGCCTATTTGAGCTAATCATAATGCTTCACATCAATGAATGTACAACTATGAATGTACGCAAATGCACCTCTGACAAGTTTTGGGGATGAGCATCAAGAAAGCCTTCGTTGCGCTCATGTACTTTCGAAGGGCGGTCGGTGGCTACAGCGCTATGACCAATGGTGTGTTCTATTTTGGCCAAACAGTGCCGAGGAGCAGATAAAACATGAGAAGTTTATGTTTTAAACTCAAAGAAACAAAAAGTGAAGGTTTAAAACATAATTTCCCCGTCGTCACACATTTCTCAAAAATAACATGACCTGGTACAACCTGGGACAGAATATTGCTGTGGATTCCCAGTTCTTTCACACAAAACCAAAGTGCAATTTAAAGAAACAAACGGCGAAGTAATGTAATCTTGATCTGACTGGCTGTGGATGCTGACTTACAATACATGTTGAATGTTTTTCCAGACCCTGGAAAAGTAAATGAGAGACAACTGGACTGCGTCAACGTGACAGCAGTGTTATGCCCAAGTTGATCCGGCCTTATCTATGCTCAAGAAGGATTGTGTAAACTGATGACCACTTCACATCGCTCGAACTGGCAATGGCGTTGATACATTAAGAAAAAGAAAGTTTGACCAAAGCTGACTGAAGACGGGGATTTATTCAAGTACAGTTCTTAAATACAATGATCAAGTCTGTGTACAGTGGCTTGAGCCCTTAAAGACAATCATTGTTTTGAGCACCATGCACCTGACTCTTGGAATTAGTACCGGGAAAATGAAAATACCCGAAACTTTGTCTATATATACTGTACACAAAACGGGTGCAATCTGTTGGACTTGACATGCAAGGAGGCCTCCCATCGATGGACAGTGTCGGTCTTCTACGACGCCCTTGACTTGGCCGTCAGCTGTGCATATGTGCTTCACAATGAATGCATGTTAGACACCGCAATATGCTTAAAGCTAGAATATAGACTGCGCCTTACCTTACCATCGAGTTAGTGAAAATAAGAAATAATTGGTATGATGGTAAATCGAGTAAAACAGCTGTTTGTGCATGTTTACAATGCCCTGTTTTCCCGGCTCTATCCAAAAGCCCTATGTCGTTCAACACAAAAGGCCTCTGGAGACAGATGTGGATGAAAACCTGAAGCATACAGCGTTAACATTACTTTATAAGTTTTATCTTCATATAAATATGGGCTAGAATAACCGTTTGACAATGAATTATGTGGTCGTGTGGGTTCAAATGAATTTACAGCCCAGTAGCCTACTGACTGGAAATAGGGCTGTGTATATTTTTAACCAAAACTAGCTCACACGCAATGGTTTTATTCCATAATAAATGGACATGAGTTAAATAAACGTAGTTTAACCTGACTTTTGCATAATATTCACATTTTCCTCTCCAAAAACAAAAGACGTGAAAAGGTATTCCACGATGACAAACATAAATTACGTCTTATGTAGCTTCTCAACAATTAACGTTGAAAGTGAGCAGCAGGACTGCTGTTTCCGAAATATGTGTGCGTCATTTTAAGATTGAAACATAGTAAATAGAACCACCACAAGAGGGCGATGAATAAAGCTATTTTGTTCCATTCTGTTGGGATTTCCAGGACCTTGCATCAGATTTCGTGAATGATCCGGATGTACATGGCAGGGTCGGCCGTGCGTAAACGTGCGTAGCTTGTTTCTTTGCGTCACCACCACAACTCCGTCATCACACGTAACCACCCCCATCCCCAACAAAGATCGCCTACATATAATAACATTGTTGCATGGAGGCTATGAGTACAAATATGTAATGCCTAACATTCTCTGCATACAATATATTTTCCTTTTATGCCAATATTCATTATTAAAAGAGTGAAAGGGATCAAGTGGCTACAAGCCATAGTACTCTTGCTGAACTTGTTTTAATAATTGATCTAAAGAATTTCTGGTAAGCTTTTGGATTCTAAGGAAAATGTTACTGTCCTAGCCTAATATTTCTATGTTTCATAATTAGTTTTAATAGTCTCATGGTTTTAAGGGCGGACGGCAGATTTATGATTGTGAATTGGAAAGATATGTTCTCCACATTGATTAATCAATCAAATGTATGTTTTGAAGCCCTTTTGAAATCAAAATATCTTGGTGATTTAAAACACCAAATTATAAAGCTAGTAACAAAAATTTGTAAACAAAGTGCAAGTAATTGTTAGTCATGCCAATAAAGCCCCATTTTAAATTGAAATAGAAATGTAATCATTAGTCAAAACCACAGGTCCAGGACAAGGAAGGAGTTTGACCTGGTCCAAATGGTCTCCTGTAGCCAGCTGATCAAATTGCATGACATTTTCAGCGTTTGAAAGATTCCCTCAAAATCAACCCTGAGGCACAATGAGTGTTTCTCAAAATTCACAACCCTGAAACATTTAAGTAGGCATATGTGCACTCTTTAAAAGTTGGTTAAATTAGAAAAAAACTTTTATTGATTAGATATACTATATTTTGTTGTGGTTGTTAATAATTAATCATTTAAACCATGCTTGTAAATTAATCAGATTTTTGTTTTACTTTCCTTTGGGTCACCTATGCATTTGAGGATACATGGTGCCTTGTTCTCTTGAGTCTAGGCAAACTAGAACTTGTCACTTGTTTATTTGGATGTTTGCTAGACAATTATGATTGCATAGTGTCCACACATTTTATTCCCTTCCATCGCAATTAAAGTGCATTTGTGTTGAGATTGTTTTTGTTTGTGTATGTGCTTCATTCCAATTGGAAAAAGATGTGAAGGTGTTATGGGTCTTCCTCTCCTCCCAGGTTTGCATTACCATTAAGGGGGTGAGTTAGACAAATCGGAGCCGAGAGTTGAATGCATGTGTTAAGGCTCTTGCTTTTTACACCAATCCAAAGTAGAGGCAGACTGTATTGACATGTAATGCAAGTGTGAACCACATTCATCCAAAGACAATCAGATTGTCTTTAGATGACAGGAGGGGTCAGGTCTTGAAAACATTATATTTGCATCATGCCACCTGAAGGTAAAATGTACATATTTCATTTCATTTATCAAAATATTACAATTGTGGCTTCGGCACGTGGTAGTTATTTCAATAAATCTTTAATTCCGACCAGATTTCCCACCATTGTGTCCATCAGTCTTATGTCACTGCATCACAAATTCTTTTAATCAGTTCTGTCCACTGATCACTCCCAAAGGAAACAAGATGGTTGCTAGCCGTCACAGTCTTAATTGTCTGTTTAGTATAAACCAGGAAGAGAATGATACAGCTGATGTAATCCAGAGTCCCTTGCTACGAGAGGGAACTTGGAGAGAACAGCTAGCCTCATTAGCTGACAGCTAGCAGCCACTATGACTCATCGCTGACACATCCAGTTTGTCATTCACTTTGAGACACAGCCCACTCTCCCTTCCCACATTGGTGTGTGCTATGCAACATGACCAGTTGCTGTTTGATGTGTGTTGCTGATATTAAAGTAAATCATAACCTTAGCACTGACCAGGAATCACTTTCTGTGGAGGAATTCTAGCAGACTTTCTGTGTGAGGGCGCTAGTGACTAGGAACAAAGGTTATGTAGATTGATACGCCGGTGTGAGCCACTCTGGCACATGCTGGTTTAACGGTGAATACAAGTATGTGTCTAGGAATGGTTGGGGGGGTGGACAACTGCAGTCCGATCTCCCACAGTGAGGGGGTGGGGTGCTGTGTGGCTGTTTATGTTAATTTGTCTGGGTGTCGTTTTGGGTGCTTCAGTCAAAATCCTTTACACTCTGTTGGTCACACCAGTCAGTCACACACTGCTCTTCTTAACATTTGTGCAGTTAGCCTCTATATTTCTTCATTCCTGTAGCTGTCACTCAGCCATGCAGGATGTACTCAACCAGTTCCTGTCTGCTTCCCATTTTCACTCTCATAACAGTAACGTTGCTGTACTGTGTGTTCAATATTGCACAACATGTAATTTGATAGATTTTTTGTCACATTTGAAAGCTGTACGCCGCTGTCTGAATCAAAACAGGAATACAGTATTCCCTCTGTTCCGATATTCCAATGTATAGGAGAGAATTTCTCATCTTACTATTACTGGGTGTGGTTTAGCTAATGGTTTGGTTGTACAAGTTTGGGTGCATTGGATCCCAGTAAGCTAGCCTGAGGGTGTAGCTCTAACACTTAGCCCTTTTCCAAAGAATTGTGTAATTAGAATTGCCTGTTTTAGCAATCCCTCCGTCCCTTGTTTTTCCCCCCGATATTCTACACAGGATCTTTCCCGATATAAAAGAGGGGATACAGTGGCCTGGGGTGTTTTAGTGATCTGGGGCACTGTTTCCCACAAACGTCTACTGCTGCATTAAGGGTTCAAATCTATCCCACTGCTCCTGACAACTTGTTACTCTGTCCCCAACACCTTTTAATCTCTTAGGCAGGTCTCCGTCATGCTGAAATGGAAACCTTTCGTATTTTTCCAGATAAAGGCGTTTGCCCACTATCCAAGACAGGATTAGTGAGTGCCCTTCTCTCTCTCACACTTGCCTGTCTTTTTCACATACTTTCTATCTTATTTTCTTGTCCTGTCTCTCCTTGGTCCACTGTGAGTGGATTGAATGCAACAGCTGCAGCCTCAGCGGCTGTTACCTGAGCTGAGTGAAGACGACGAGCTAGTTCTGCGGCGCTCAGGGATGTCAGCTGTACTGTATCAGGAATGCAGAAGTGATGAGGGGCTGCAAAGAGGCTGCGAGGCTTTGAGTCTGACTCCAGGGACCTCTCCGCAGCATCCTTAACACAGAATTGGCTTCCAGAGCATTCTTATTTTGAATATGCTCAATTTGGCCAATTTCACCATCCACTTGGAATGTCTATGTTTCTCTGTATTTGTCCATGTCTCTTCCTTTCAGGGGGTCCTCGAGTCTTGACAGGACTACCTCTGGTTCTCTATTTCAAACCAAAAAATATCTCATCTCTCTCAATTCAATTTGGAATTTAAGGCCATTTAAAAATTAAAGGCCAATGCAAGTTGGAAAAAAAACAATAATATAATTTATAAACAATTCAAGAAATCCAAAGTAAATATTACTCGCACAAAGGTATGTTAAAATATGAATGACAAGGACATAAAAAACATCATATTTCACTTCATACTGTTGTTTGTAGTCACACATCTTGTTGCTTTGTATTTTTTTCTTACAGATATGGGAGTTCATCAATGTTTAATTTAGTCTGTGGGGGTCTGTATGATCTAAGAGAAAACAGTGTCCCTACTGTGGTAATACATTTTTGGCAGGGGTTTAGAAAGTGCAGCTCTGTTTCCACCTCATATTTTGGGAAGTGTATCTTCTCTTGAGGTTTTCCTGTTGCAGTGCCTCAATTGCTAGGCCATGCTCAGTGAGTTGGTACTTAGCCAAGGTTCTTGGGTCTGTCACAGTAGTCAAGTCTTCTGTGACTATACACTCTGTTTAGGATGAGGTAGCATTTGCTTTGTTCTATTTGTTTGGGTGATTATTCCTAGTGTATCAAATATTTCCAAGTTTTCAGAATTTCTTGGGTCTAACTCTGTTGTTGGTTTTCTAAATCTCTTTCTCTCATGGACCTCCTGCCTCTATCTGTGTATACCTGTTTATGAAAAACCAACAGAAATATCTTCCTGAGGTGATGAAGTGTCAATTACATTATTTACTGTGGTTATTATTTGACTTTATGCATACTATACAACAAAGATACTTTTATCATGCTTTTTATGGTGAATGTGCTTCATATGATCACTCTGGAAGACCAGTGTCAGTGTTTTACTCAATGTGTGAAGAATATTTAAGGAATTTGCTCACACTCATTGATCACTGTATGCAGTCACCTTGGCCTCGTGTGATTCTCTTTAGAATTTAAATGCATATGAGATGTGGTGCAGGTGACCTCCAGCACATTGAAACAATGAGTCTGGGTCTCCCTAATCAGTTCTCTGTTTGAGTGTAAATCTCTAGATTTGAATAATCTTGTTATGCTGATTGTGTCCCCTGGAATGAAAATGGGTGGGTGATCATTTGAAATTCCAAGGGTATTTATTTTGTATCTTGTGTAGCCAGTTGGACAGGCAAACATCCAGGGTACTTCTCTTCACAGATACTCGGGTCCACAGAAGATCAATGTATCATTTAAATTGAATTGTCCCACACTAAATATCAGTCTGTCACTTGTAAACACTATGGATTTGCGTTAAAACCAGATATTATACAACATAATTGCATTTCCAGTATAAAGCAGGTTCTTAATCAACCTATTCTGGTTTGAAAGACAGAGGGTGGATGGTTTGATTGTTTGTTGAGAAAATATTTAATCACACTGATGAAGTACTATTTTATTTTAACACTATAGTTCCACTCTTCCAGGTTGATTGTATGCATCTGTGGTTTTGCATCAGTTTAAAATGGAAACTCTGGATGCTAAAACATAAAACCCAAATGATTGTAATATTCAGATCTGAGGTGAATAAATCAAATTGTTTGGATACTTAGTTCTGGTTAACAAAAAGACCAGGATGAGGCTGACAACTGTAATTTAATGTAATAACTTACATATTCAAAAACCTCTGATCAAGTTTCATCACTGAATATTTGATACATTTTCAATGTATAGCAAAACCTCTGAAAAGATTTGAGGTCCTATAATGGGTTAGTCTAGATAATATCGTTTTGGGTGATTGAATACAAATTCTCAATTGAAGATTTTACGACATCATGACGTTTCACGACAGGCGGGGATAGTTTTTTTTGCTGAATTGTATGTGATTTGCGGGTTCGATTCGAATAGGGAGGGGGATAGGAAGCGGGGGTGCAACCCAGTCTGGCCGCCTCCCCGTGTATAAAAACTCAAACTGAACCAGTTTTCCTTCTCTTTCTGTTACCTGGCTAGGGGCAGCAGCAGTGGCCGAGTGATCTCATAGTAACACCGGTAAGCGCGTTTATCGTGTTCTTAAGTGGTTATAACAACAGGCCTTTCTAATTACGTTTGTGGCAAGTTTTTAGTTAACGGGGTTTTAATTGTCATAGTACGAATACGTGCGCTATTTCAGGTAGCCGTCTTGGGTGTAATTGTTCAATTAACCTGTGGATTTCATTGTGTACGGATGCTGTAACCCTAATGAGTGAATTACCGAAAATGTTTGTGGACTACATTATATGAAGTGATTTCACTGAACTTGATAATGTGTAATTTGGTAGAAATTGAGTTGGGGGAGGGGGAAACTAAAGAAAAAAGAACAAAGGATACGCGATGGCCTGTGAGGAGGGGTACATGCCTTTTCCTTTACTGTTGGATTATAAAAACAACTGCTAGAAAGCCCAGACGACAGGTGCTGGGTTTAGTAAAAATTCCTTTCGAATATTTGAAAATCTTTCTGTAACTTTATACGACGTGGCCCAGAAGTAACACGTGTCAGATTTGGCCCATGGCCGACTGAGGCCTAGTTGCTTTCGGACTTGGCATTCGGTCTAATCGGATGAATTATTAACGATCGTTTACTGTAGCCTGCTTAAAGACTTTCTTTATGTTTTCGAGATACCAGGCTGGTGATTCAAATAGCACTTCGAGAAATGTCTAATAGCTAGCTTGGTATATTGACCCGGCATGTTAATACTAAAGCAGTGTCCCCACACAGATGGTTGTAAGTAGGTTGTTTTCTCTCTCGGTGTGGCATTCCTAACGCTTTCACTTTATTACAGAAACTAAGAAAGCAACCATGGGAAAGGAAAAGATCCATATTAACATCGTGGTCATTGGCCATGTCGACTCCGGCAAGTCCACCACTACCGGCCATCTGATCTACAAGTGCGGAGGCATTGACAAGAGAACCATTGAGAAGTTCGAGAAGGAAGCAGCTGAGGTAAGCTGGTTTTAGCCGATTGTTTGCGTGAAGTTGATAACAATACTTTAGTCTAAAGATGGCGACGCCAGCATGGTTTGAACTAGCGAAGCCGGTAGGGTGTGGGTAACGAGTGCGCGCATGTGGGGTGGGGTTTGTGGGCCTCGCGTCGGGTAATGACGACGCACTTTGTGTAATGGCGGCTAATGCCGTCAAAGCAGGCACCCTTGTCATATATTATATTAAGAGACGCTTGAATAATTAAGGACTTGCTTTGATTTAGTTAACTTTTGGAAGTTTCTTTAAATGACTCAACTTTTTCATCTTGCTATAAGGAGTATAAACTGAATTATGTAACTTGTGGTCTCTTAGATGGGCAAGGGCTCTTTCAAATACGCCTGGGTGCTGGACAAGCTGAAGGCTGAGCGTGAGCGTGGTATTACCATCGACATTTCCCTGTGGAAGTTTGAGACCGGCAAATACTACGTCACCATCATTGATGCCCCCGGACACAGAGATTTCATCAAGAACATGATCACTGGTACCTCTCAGGTAAGCACAGGCAGTTACCCTCTCTGTCCTTCATACATATCGGTCCATGGATTACATGGTATACACATTTCTTCAACTTGTTCTTGCTTGGATTCACCACTTATACCAAATGTTTGCCAAAAATTCCCTGAATGCGTTTTTAAGTAATAATCCATAATGGCAATTTACCATGACTATTTTGGCCCACACATGTGACCAGATCTAACTGTTTGGGCTGGTATCACGTGTTCCTTTTCAGGCTGATTGTGCCGTGCTGATCGTTGCTGGTGGTGTTGGTGAATTCGAGGCTGGTATTTCCAAGAACGGACAGACCCGTGAGCACGCTCTCCTCGCCTACACCCTGGGAGTGAAGCAGCTCATCGTTGGCGTGAACAAGATGGACTCCACCGAGCCCCCCTACAGCCAGAAGCGTTTTGAGGAGATCCAGAAGGAGGTCACCACATACATCAAGAAGATTGGCTACAACCCCGCCACCGTGGCATTCGTGCCCATCTCTGGATGGCACGGGGACAACATGCTGGAGGCCAGCAGCAACGTAAGCAGTCCTAACAACCTCGTAGCACGTCATCACTTGCACCATCTGGGCTCTAAATGTCTGTTTCTCTTCCATCTTGCAGATGGGCTGGTTCAAGGGATGGAAGGTTGAGCGTAAAGATGGCAATGCCAATGGCGTGACCCTTCTGGAGGCCCTGGACAGCATCCTGCCCCCATCCCGCCCCACCGACAAGCCCCTTCGCCTGCCCCTCCAGGATGTCTACAAAATCGGCGGTGAGAACCAGTCCTTCATGGTCATACTACTTGCTTAGTGGCGTGGGTTTGGTAATGGAACCTTGACCATTATGTTCGCCACAAACCGATCAAAGGTTTGACTCCTTAGTCACTGACTAACCTGTTCTCCCCTGGTTCCCCGTCAGGTATCGGAACAGTACCCGTGGGCCGTGTGGAGACTGGAACCCTGAAAGCAGGTATGATCGTCACATTCGCCCCTGCCAACGTCACCACTGAGGTCAAGTCTGTGGAGATGCACCACGAGACCCTGGAAGCAGCTTTCCCCGGCGACAACGTCGGCTTCAACGTCAAGAACGTGTCCGTCAAGGATATCCGTCGTGGCAACGTGGCTGGAGACAGCAAGAACGACCCCCCAATGGAGGCCGGTACCTTCACAGCCCAGGTATGAATTGGGGTTTATTTCTTGAACATGGTTGCTTGTTTTCCCCCCTACCTGATGGAAAGTTGTACTGATTGACGGTCTTGTTTTTCCAGGTCATCATCCTGAACCACCCGGGCCAGATCTCCCAGGGTTATGCCCCAGTGCTTGATTGCCACACCGCTCACATCGCCTGCAAGTTCAGCGAGCTTAAGGAGAAGATCGACCGTCGTTCTGGCAAGAAGCTTGAGGATGCCCCCAAGTTCCTGAAGTCTGGAGATGCTGCCATCGTTGACATGATCCCCGGCAAGCCAATGTGTGTCGAGAGCTTCCAGGAATACCCCCCTCTTGGTAAGCAATCCCACAGGCCCCTCAAAACAATCATCCTTTTTGAAGGTGACCTTATGTTTATGGAAGAAGCATTTCCTAATTTGCCCTCCTCCCCACAGGACGTTTCGCTGTGCGTGACATGAGGCAGACCGTCGCCGTCGGTGTCATCAAGGCTGTCGATAAGAAGGCTGCCAGCAGCGGCAAAGTGACCAAATCCGCTGTTAAAGCCGCTAAGAAGTGAATTCCCCTCACACAGGACATCCCACGGGTGACGAGGTCTGCAGCCCATCCTGCAGAATCTCAGAACCTGAGCTCTCTACTTAAGGACTGGTTAATGCTGATAAAGACTCATCGTAAAAGTTTTCGCAGGAAAAGAACCCCACGCGGATATGTGGCTTCGTCATGACTGACAGTGCCTCTTTCAGTTGTTAAATTTGAGTTGAAAAGGTTTAGAACTGCACCTGTTTGATGACAATATAATTGGAAGAAAGCTGCTGGTAACTAATAAAGGTCTTTAAATGTCTTGACCAAAATGTTGCTGTTTTCCTTAATCCTTCTGAGGGTAATGCTCCCTACTGTAGGACAAGTCCAACTGTGTGACTGGGTCTTTGCAGCTGTTTAGAGTCATGGTATGTCTGACCACTGCGGAGCTGTGTCCATTGATGGGTGTTTGCCAGCCAATCACCTTAGTGGGGCTACGCTGGCACAACCAATGGCACCCCATTTTTGGTGACAGCAGCGCAGTAACGTTAGCTCTTCTCCCGCCCCTACGCACCGGTATAAAAAGCAATGTGAGATCATATTCTGTCCTTTTTCTCCGGTCTAAAGCAGGGATACCCGTTAACTGTCTGGTTTCACAGGTTAGTGAAGAAAATTGTCGTTTCAGAGCGTATTAGGCGTTAATGGCATGTTTTTGCGTCTACAATTGCTTGACTGAAATTGTCGCAGGTTAATGCAGACACTGTTTTTTGCCGCAGGATATTTCGGTTCCATGATGCTCAAAATGCCTGTATAAATGCTTTAGTTTTCGTTCAGTATTTTCGTTGGCGCCTACTACACTACTGATTTTATTCTCACGCCCAACGGTTTGCGTTTATTTCTAGTTAAGTGGCTAACGTATCAGGGAACTTAACCTTACACAAGGGCGTGGGCTCTTGAAATAACAGGCAAAAAAATTAAGCTGCTTAATATAGCGTAGCTAGAATTTGGCCAGTTACGTGCACTAATGCACGACTGGCTTTACCGTTGTAGCGCGCGTGCTGTTTGTCTATTGATTTCGATGGCAGACAACATGGCCGGCCTGGTATTCCTCCGACTTAACATGGAGGGCGGTGGGAGGGGAATGATATGCAGATAGCACATGGTGCATGAGTCAGGGTTGCCCATGGACGTCGGTAGGTCTGCATCACAGTGGAATATTTTGCAATGCGGTTGGTTGCTTTCTCGGGAGACCATGTCCCCAATTGTATACATATTTGTTGTGCAAGGAATAGTTATAAGATTTATTTATTTTTTAATCAGTAAATCAACATGGGAAAGGAAAAGACCCACATCAACATCGTGGTCATTGGCCATGTCGATTCCGGCAAGTCCACCACTACCGGCCATCTGATCTACAAGTGTGGAGGCATTGACAAGAGAACCATTGAGAAGTTTGAGAAGGAGGCCGCTGAGGTAGGTTAAGGAGCCCTGGAAATTATCTGTGCTCTTCTGTCTTATGTTACTGATATTAATTGCGAAGTTCTAACGGGCGTGGTTTAACAGTACGAACTAGAATCCATTACTTTGATACGAGCGCCCCCTACTGTAGAAAACCTGTATGTTTGCGGCCATTCATTGTGAAGTAAGCAAAATGCCATGGGGTGTGGTATAGCCAATGCACAATATTCAGGACGTTGTGCTAAACCGCCCATAGCCAAGGTATAAACTATATACCACCAATCACCTGGATGACGTATTGCTATTATGGACTGGCTACCAACTTAATTCAAAAGCATTAACAAGTACCTTTGCCTTACAGTGGTTCTGCTGTATTTTTAAGCTGTAATTCATTAATTTATGTTGAATATGGCTGATATACAAGGCAATGGGCTGCTGGCCAGCACAACGCAACACAGTTCTATCTATGGTGTGTTGTCCATATACCACAATCATTAAAATGAATTCCCTAGTTACACACAGTCTGATATACCATGGTTTTATTGAAATGTGTGATTTGAACCAACCAGTTTAAAAATAAGCAGCAAGTCCTTGAGAAGATATTGTTTATGGACAGTATAGCCATGGTATATTGTCTATATAGCTCAAACCATTGAAGTGCTAAATTGTTATAATGAACTAGTTACTGATGTAATTAGACCAGTATTTTATTTTCTCATACCAGTGGTATGTGGTCTGAGATACAGTGAATATCAGACACTCAAACTTCAGAGCTTAAAGGTTGCTGGTTTGGATCCCTGAGACTACAAGTTGAAAAATTGGTCACTCTGCCCTTGAGCGGTGCACCTAACAATAAAGGCTCCTGCTAAACGACTCAAACGAAAATGGTTACACCCCTTAGCCATATGATATGGCCATATACAGAAGAGGAGCCTTATTGCCATTTTAAAATAGTTACAGTTGCAGCAGTGCTGAGAACAGAACTGACCCTCACTACCAAGTGTTACAACAGTACTGACCCTCACTACCAAGTGTTACAACAGTACTGACCCTCATTACCAAGTGTTACAACAGTACTGACCCTCACTACCAAGTATGTAATGTCTGATATAACACAGAATTTTGTGCAAGCCAATTAGCCTCCAGGACACAAGATTCTTCATTTACATTATTATATGTTGCATGCTTAACTATAACTATAGGCATTCAGTTGCACAAAAAATAACATTGAATGTATACAAATTGGATCAAATAGTTGGCTTGATTACGGTCAAGTCAAAGATGGCTTTCGGCTACAGGGCTAATTATGTTTTTGTTATTATACTATAATCGTGTAATAAAAAACATTTAATCATTTCATTAGTCATTGCAATTTTGGGGTACATTTTTTTCATCACAATTTTTAAATTAAAATTATTTTTATTTTCATTTATTAAACCTTTATTGTACCTGGCAACTCTGTTAAGAACAAATTCTAAATTACAACAATGGACCAGCAGGAGGCAAAAAAGGCCTCCTTTAGGGGATGAGTTTTGGGTTGAAATAAAGAGACAACACCTGGCAACAGCATAGTACTGACAAAGAGACATTGAAACCAGTCACATAGACGCCACTGAGCTACCAAAGATGAAGATAACAGCATTACAACAGCGTGACAACATGATAGAAACAGACCTAGCAGCAGACAATACAAGAATTAGACTGTAAGATACTAACATGTTTGCAATAGGCAAAGACAACAACAGGACAACATGACAGAACTACAAACCCTCACATAGTTTGGAGCTGTTCAATTAATCTGTTATTAATTGTGTCTATAAAAGTATCAATGGTTACCAAAGTAGATTGTTTTATAGTTGTTTAATTGATTCCAGTGGCAAGGTGCGTGAAACTGAAAGGAATCCTGCTGTTTCAATACGTTCCAGTCTTGAGAATCGATAATTTCTGTAGATGACACACGGGTATAAAAGAAGATCTGGGTCCTTATTCACAAAATGTTTCATCTTACCACTAGGACTCCCAAACAGCAGTGAAAGTTCCTAGCTATGGGTTTCCTCTTATAACCTATTCACAAAACATTTACTAAGCAATGGGGAGAAATCTTAAGCTAGGAGAAAGGGCAGGGTTGGCCCCGTTGCTGTGGATGATGTTGTGTTCCATGCACAAGTGTACATACAATGCCTAAAGTGATCGGCTAATAGGGAAGGGGTATCAATCAGTGAATTCATCATAGCAATACCGAAGAAGGATGTGACATGTTCCCATATTGAAATAAAGATATTAAAATAAAAATGTAGGCCAAGTGTCTCTGATTAAACATGAATCCAAGACTGATATATTGACTAGTCAAGATATGTTCAGCTAATTGTCAGTCTCTTACATGTGTGGCAGCTCGTAATGAAATGAACATTCATCTTTTGATGATGCAATTCTGTGTCCCAGCACCAACACCACCCGGTGGTCCAGCTATGGCCATGAAGTCGGCTTTGTTTCTATGTAGTTGGTGAACATCATGAGGAAACTGAATGATTTGTCGCACAATATTGGGTCTAGGGAGGGCATTTATTGATTGATGTAATATTCTGCTGATATGTGTCTGAGATGTACATAGTTCATCTGCGCAGCGTAGCAGCATTTTCCCTGTGGCCAAGTAGTGTAGAGTTGTTACAACCTGGATCACCGATGCTATTGGGTTGTTTCTGTTTGTTACTGCATCAATGACTAACTCTACTATGATCATAATACACTTGTGATTAAGTGGTTAAAAGCTCAGTATCATTAAATGTTTTTAAAACATCGACCTGATTACGAGGATAGCCAGCAGCAGCCCTTTTAGGATTGTTTGTGACTTAGTCTTAGTGACTTAGGAGTCCTCTTGACTGCACCTAACTTCTCACAGATATAGAAGCTGGATTTAGTGCTAAAACACGTTGTGAAATAATCTTAGGGTAAAGATGTAGGTGTCCTAGAATTAGGACTGACACACCCATTGTTTTTAAGAATTTCTCTTAAATCAGCAAGTTAGGAGCAACTTTAGCCTCACAATGATGTTTTGTGAATACGACCCCTGAAGATGTCTTTTTTTGTAGCAGGACAAATTCGATGGTTTGTATCTTCCAAATACAGAACTGTACAGATCTCTTATAAATGGAATGAAAGGTATGTTTAAGTTGATTCTCTGCTTGTATAGATGGGCAAGGGCTCTTTCAAATATGCCTGGGTGCTGGACAAGCTGAAGGCTGAGCGTGAGCGTGGTATTACCATCGACATTTCCCTGTGGAAGTTTGAAACAGCCAAGTACTACGTCACCATCATTGATGCCCCTGGACACAGAGATTTCATCAAGAACATGATCACTGGTACCTCTCAGGTAAGCACAGGCAGTTACCCTCTCTGTCCTTCATACATATCGGTCCATGGATTACATAGTATACACATTACTTCAACTTGTTCTTGCAATTCCCAGAATGCATTTTTAAGTAAAAATCCGTAATGGCAATTTACCATGACTATTTTGGCACGCACATGTGACCTAATCTAACTGTTTGGGCTGGTATCACGTGTTCCCTTTCAGGCTGATTGTGCCGTGCTGATCGTTGCTGGTGGTGTTGGTGAATTCGAGGCTGGTATTTCCAAGAACGGACAGACCCGTGAGCACGCTCTCCTCGCCTACACCCTGGGAGTGAAGCAGCTCATCGTTGGAGTGAACAAGATGGACTCCACCGAGCCCCCCTACAGCCAGAAGCGTTTTGAGGAGATCCAGAAGGAGGTCAGCACATACATCAAGAAGATTGGCTACAACCCCGCCACCGTGGCATTCGTGCCCATCTCTGGATGGCACGGGGACAACATGCTGGAGGCCAGCCCCAACGTGAGTTGCCCGTCCGACCACTTCACTCCACCATGGCATTGTAGGTCTAGCTGGTGCCATAACGATTAGCACTAGAATGTTAAAGGTGAACAGCTGGCAGGTCAGCAGCACCTTCCTAATTTTGATCCTGAAAACAGCTCAGTGTTTGGTGGCCCATTTGCAGATGACCTGGTTCAAGGGATGGAAGATTGAGCGTAAGGAGGGCGGTGCCAATGGCGTGACCCTTCTGGAGGCCCTGGACAGCATCCTGCCCCCATCCCGCCCCACCGACAAGCCCCTTCGCCTGCCCCTCCAGGATGTCTACAAAATCGGCGGTACGATTCTGTTGTTGATTCATATCCTTTCCTATACAGATTATTTTCCTTAGACATGAATGGGTATGGCTCGCTGGGTTACATTTCTGTTCTCCCCTGGTTCCCCGTCAGGTATCGGAACAGTACCCGTGGGCCGTGTGGAGACTGGAACCCTGAAGGCAGGTATGATCGTCACATTCGCCCCTGCCAACGTCACCACTGAGGTCAAGTCTGTGGAGATGCACCACGAGACCCTGGAAGCGGCTCTCCCCGGCGACAACGTCGGCTTCAACGTCAAGAACGTGTCCGTCAAGGATATCCGTCGTGGCAACGTGGCTGGAGACAGCAAGAACGACCCCCCAATGGAGGCGGCTAACTTCACAGCTCAGGTGAGAGATGTGACAGATTTTTGATATAGGTTCTATAAAGATTATAGAAGATTCACCTTGAGTAAGTCTGATTTATGGCTTTACACATTCTATTTCATTTAGTAAATTAACTTCAAAACATTTATAACAAATAAGGAAAAGCTTATTTTACTAAACACATTGTTTTTTTTAAACACAATCTTACACTGGTCCCCCTTTTGTTCTGTAGTCCAGCCCATCTGTACTCACATTTTACCCCTATCCTCAGGTCATCATCCTGAACCACCCGGGCCAGATCTCCCAGGGTTATGCCCCAGTGCTTGATTGCCACACCGCTCACATCGCCTGCAAGTTCAGCGAGCTTAAGGAGAAGATCGACCGTCGTTCTGGCAAGAAGCTTGAGGACAACCCCAAGGCCCTGAAGTCTGGAGATGCTGCCATCATCGTCATGGTGCCTGGAAAACCCATGTGTGTGGAGAGCTTCTCTGCCTACCCTCCCCTTGGTACGTCACACACTGTAACTTGGGTTTATGAGTTTTATGCCAGCAGATCTGATGAAAAACAAATGTTAAGTGGTGATTATCAAAATTTAAAAGTTGGTACCTACAACTGGAATATGGTGACACTCAGATTAGCAGAAAAAATTCAGCCAAATCAGCAATAAATGCATTAAATCCGGTCCGGTAACCATTTTGTTTTCTCTGTTGCGTTGTTGCAGGACGTTTTGCCGTGCGTGACATGAGGCAGACCGTCGCCGTCGGTGTCATCAAGGCTGTCGATAAGAAGGCCGCTTCCACCGGCAAGGTGACCAAATCCGCCGTTAAGGCTGCCAAAGCCAAATGAATTCCTGCTCCAGACATCCAGCAACGACATGGCGTTTCACTGGCATCCCATCCTGCAGTCTCTGAGAACCTGAGCTCTCTACTCAAGGACTGGCTAATGCTGATAAAAACCCATCGCAAAAGTTTCCGCAGGAAAGGAAAGCAAATGTTCGAAGAATAATGCTTTAGGGAAAATCTGATAAAACCAAAAATAATAAAAAAAACATGACCATTAAACCGCCAAAATGCTGCTTTTTCTTGTTTCTCGATAGCCTAAATGCTCAATCAATTACTGTTGGATACATAATGCTATCAATCATGAAATTATATGTTGTGTTAGAATATCAAAATAAAGACGTGTGGTTTCTGTTGCTGTGAAACCTTAAGCTAATTGTCAGATGTTGGATTGATTTCCAGAATACACTCCATGGGATCACAATATTGACAACAGTAATGAAATGATGCAAACAATATCTTGAATCTTATTTATATTTAGTCATTTTGCAGGTGAGTAGCTTGTCGTGCATGAAGTACAGTTTGATACGATTTGATGTGCCTTTGTCAAGCATTCTCCTATTATTTACATCAGAAATGTTCAATTTGTGCTGTTTGTATGTACTGTATATATATATATATACACTGGGTAGGACAAGTATTTGATACACTGCTGATTTTGCAGGTTTTCCAACTTTCAAAGGATGTAGAGGTCTGTAATTTTTATCATAGTTACACTTCAACTGTGAAAGACGGAATCTAAAACAGAAATCCAGAAAATCACGTTGTATGATTTTTAAATAATTAATTTGCATTTAATTGCATGACATAAGTATTTGATACAACAGAAAAGCAGAACTTAATATTTGGTACAGAAACCTTTGCAATTACAGAGATCATACGTGTCCTGTACTTCTTGACCAGGTTTGCACACACTCCAGCAGGGATTTTGGCCCACTCCTCCATACAGACCTCCAGATCCTTCAGGTTTCAGGGCTGTCGCTGGGCAATCTGGACTTTCAGCTCCCTCCAAAGATTTTCTATTGGGTTCAGGTCTGGAGACTGGCTAGGCCACTCCAGGACCTTGATATGCTTCTTATGGAGCCACTACTTAGTTGCCCTGGCTGTGTGTTTCGGGTTGTTGTCATGCTGGAAGACCCAGCCACGACCCATCTTCAATGCTCTTACTGCGGGAAGCAGGTTGTTGGCCAAGATCTCGCGATACACGGCCTCATCCATCCTCCCCTCAATACAGCGCAGTCGTCCTGTTCCCTTTGCAGAAAAGCATCCCCAAAGAATGATGTTTCCACCTCCACGCTTCACGGTTGGGATGGTGTTCTTGGGGTTGTACTCATCCTTCCTCTAAACACGGCAAGTGGAGTTTAGACCAAAACGCTCTATTTTTGTCTCATCAGACCACATGACCTCCAATTCCTTCTCTGGATCATCCAGATAGTCATTGACAAACTTCAGACGCGCCTGGACATGTGCAGGCATAAGCAGCGGGACCTTTGCGTGCGCTGCAAGATTTTAATCCATGATGGCGTAGTGTTACTAATGGTTTTCTTTGAGATTGTGGTCCCAGCTGTCACAAGGCTGGTTGAAGGACACAAACGCTGAGGCGAACGGGTGAAGGTTCTCCATGATTTAATGATAAAAGGAAACAAAACAAACTTAAAGCAGCTCCATTGACTGGGTATCATAGCATACAGCTATACAAAACCAAAATGAACCACACCAGTGTGAGCAAACCTTCAGCTTAAATAGGTTCCCCAATTGGAGGCAACAATCATCACCTGCCTCCAATTGGGGAGACCCAATCACATAGAGATGCCTAGAGGCATCTCTTCTTGTCCCGTCCTGACTATGGACCTAGCCAGTGCACAGATGACTAGGGGCATAGCCAGGACGGGACACCAGCTCTCTTCAGAGCATTGACCAGGTTCTGCCGTGTAGTTCTGGGCTGATCCCTCACCTTCCTCGTGATCATTGATGCCCCACGAGGTGAGATCTTGCATGGAGCCCCAGACCGCGGGAGATTGACCACTATCTTGAACTTCTTCCATTTTCTAATAACTGCGCCAACAGTTGTTGCCTTCTCACCAAGCTGCTTGCCTATTGTCCTTTGGCCCATCCCAGCCTTGTGCAGGTCTACAATTTGATCCCTGATGTCCTTACACAGCTCTCTGGTCTTGGCCATTGTGGAGAGGTGGGAGTCTGTTTGATTGAGTGTGTGGACAGGTGTCTTTTATTCAGGTAACGAGTTCAAACAGTTGCAGTTAATACAGGTAATGAGTGGAGAACAGGAGGGCTTCTTACAGAAAAATTAACAGTGAGAGCTGGAATTCCTACTGGTGGGTAGGTGATCAAATACTTATGTCATGCAATAAAATGCTAATTAATTATTTTAAAATCATACATTGTGATTTTCGGGATTTTTGTTTTCTCTCAAAGTTGAAGTGTACCTATGGTAAAAATGAGAGACCTCTACATGCTTTGTAAGTAGGAAATCTGCAAAAACAGCAGTGTATCAAATACTTGTTCTCCCCACTGTATTTTAGTTACTTCCCCGTAGGCAAAATTGTACATCGGCCAATGTTTGCAACTCATAACAGAGCTTCCTTACACAATGAGTAACAGGTTGCACATAGAATTTCAGGTATGGCAGTGATTCCTGAACATCTTGATAACTGCGTCGTTGTTAAAATTCAGCTTTGTTGAGTACCCTTGAAATACCTCCTTGTGTTCATTTCAGCTGTAAGCATACGGTCTCACGAGCCTTCAAGAACCCCATGTAAATAGACCAAGTACCCTCAGGGGTGCTAGAACCCTCGGTTGGGAATCACCGTTTCACAGGAGGATGTCACATCAAATGGTAAAACCAGTTTCTTTTACCTTCAGTTTCAACCAATCAGGCTCAATCAAGGCAGGGCCTGTTTTCTATATGTGACATCACATATAGTAATAGAAAGTAAAGTGGCCTGATGACAGGAAACCACGGTGGTTCATGCTGACAGTGGTTAAGGCCTTTCAGGTTTTTTATTTGGGCTGAAAAGAACAAATAATTGACTTCTCAGTCGTATTGACTTCCCAGGCTGGAATTTGTTACAAATGATAAAGGTAAGTCCTGACTTTTCACGTGCATATTTGTCTTTAGAAAGGTTGTTCTGCTGTTGTGGGGATGTCTACTGGTGTTGAGCCCTGTGGACTGAACATGAAGTACGTGGTTGCATTGGGCTCTTTTCGTAGTCTGGTGACAACATATCTTATCAGGTCTAGATGTAACAACCTTACTCAGAATGGGTGAAAATATACAGGATTAAAATGTAAATTTTCTAACGAAATGATCTGACCCTATAGAGCAGGAGAGTCTTGGATGATGTAATGAACCGTTGGTATAGCTCTGAATGAATATGACTTTAAAGAATCTTGGACCTGAAGCAGAACATTCAGAAAGATGATGGAGTATCCGTCTATCCAGATTCTTTTGGGCTAATTTCATTTGTATAGAAAAATATCTGTATGTATAATATAAATGTTATGCTATAAGCTAAGAAAGCAACCTTCAGGCTGTAGGGTTCATGCAGGAGGTATTATAGAGGAAGGAATGTGGAAAGGGTTATAAAATATTGATGTATATTTCTTTTTTGCCAGACCACATAAGTGAAACTGGCTAAGAGCGAATGTCACTAACAGACTGACTGAGTCAGTGACAGACTGACTACCCCTTGTTAAATAACATAGTGGTGAGAGACACAGACTACAGAACAACAAGTCCCGTGTTCGACTCTCATCACTGTCAAAACACATTATGCCTTACAATGTGTTCAGAACAGACAAAAGATTTGCTAGCTTCAACCATAAGCAGCTATGTTATTGTAAGCCTAAAATTAAACAATTCTTGTGGATAAAAGGGTTTGTTCTGTGTAGACAAACTCTTTGCTGGCTAAATGATTCTGTTGTCTTATCAGTTGATGAAAAGTCAGTTATCATCATCTATATTAATAGATACTCTTTCAATGTCATTCACAAATGGCAAATTAGTTGTTAAAACGGCCAGTGGCAAGAGGATTTGTTCAGGATAGACAATAACTTCGCTGGGTACAACCAGCATAAACTACATTATAGGAAGCATAAAATAAAACAGTTTACTGTTATAGTGCAACTATTTTTGGTGGATTTTCTAATTATGTATTAGGATTTGTTCAGGATAGACAAAAACGTTGCTGGCTACACGATTCTCTCGTCATTTCACTTGATGAAAAAGACAGTTATAGGCACCTATATTGATAGTTATTGTATCCATGTCATTCACGAATGGCTAATAATCTGTTAAAACCGTCCGTGGCAAAAGCCATGCAGTTCATAGATGCTATTTGTGGAGGATGTAAACTTAATAAGAAACGTTAATCAGTTTAACACTATACTTAATGGTGTCTGGCTAAATACTGTGTGAGAAAATAATATAATGTCAAGAATCTATACCGACACTCAAATGTATGGCACTGTGGTGTAGTGGTTAATTAATTATATAAGACAAAACATTTCTTATAAAAATAATGAGGGTAAACAAGCTTTCTTCAGGAAGTACACATCATTCGTAGCGACACTGAAAAAAAACGCAAATGGGATGGAACACTTCACATCAACATGATCAAGAAGAGTGATAATATACATTATCAGAATATTGGCTTGTCCAGTCTGACTGTTATTTGTGTTAACTTTGAAACAATGTTTTTCATATTAACCTTTTGCACATTCTTGTCCTTTCCAAGCTGTTGAGACAGTAACTGACTCAAATGGCTGCTATGTTCTTGAAGTGGGACTCTTTGCTCAAGAAGATGTCATTCTATTATATTGCAACTGCCCAAATCGGGATGACCCCGAGTTTAAAAATGATGTTTAAAGGTTTACCTGTGTACCTCTTTGTATATGTATACGATCACTATCCTTAAATATAAGGTTTTCATAAGTTTGCATACCCTGGCAGAAATTGTGAAATTCTGGCATTGGTTTTGAAAATATGACTGATCATGCAAATAACTTTTATTCAAGAATGGTGATTTGATGCCATTTATTATCACATAGTTGTTTGTCTCCTTTATAAATCATAATGATAACAGAAATCACCCAAATCACCCTTATAAAAAGTTTACATACCCTTGAATGTTTGGTTTCATTACAGACACACAAGATGACACATACATGTGAAAATTGCAATTAAAGGTAGATGGAAAAGGATATAAAAAGATATCCAAAGCCTCACAAATTCCAGTCAGTATTGTGAAATAACTTATTAAGAAGTGGAAAATTCAGGGATCTCTTAATACCAAGCTAAGGTCAGGTTGACCATGAAAGATTTCAGCCAAAACTGCCAGAGGAATTGTTCGGGATACAAAGAAAAACCCAAAGGTTTCCTCAGGAGAAATACAGGCTGCTCTGGAAAAAAGATGGTGTGGTTGTTTCAAGGACCACAATACATGAAGCATGTTTTGCAGGTATGTGAGCTCTAAAGGCACAGGGAATCTTGTGAAAATGGATGGCAAGGTTAATGCAGCATGTTATAATAAAATAGTGGCAGACAATTTGTATTCTTCTGCATGAAAGCTGCACATGGGACACTAGGACTTTCCAGCACGACAATGACCCTAAGCACAAGGCCAAGTTGACCCTCCAATGGTTACAGGAGAAGGTGAAGGTCCTGGAGTGGCCTTCACAGTCTGCTGACCTTAATATCATCGAGCCACTCTGTGGAGTTCTCAAATTTGTGGTTCTTGCAAGATGACCAAAGACTTTGCATGACCTGGAGGCATTTTGCCAAGACGAATGGCCGCTAAACCACCTGCAAGAATTCGGGGCCTCGTAGACAACAATTACAAAAAACTACACTCTGTCATTGATGCTAAGGGGGCAATACACAGTATTAAAAACTAAGGATATGCAGACTTTTGAACAAGGGTCAGTTCATTTTTTGCTTTGTTGCCTTGTTCTGTTTTAAGATTGTGCCACTCTGTTATGACCTGTAGTTGAATGTGAATCCCATAAGAAATTAAATATGTGTTTTGCCTGCTCACTTGTGTTTTCATTACAATTGGTACATATATTACCAATTCTCCAAGCGTATGCAAACTTTTGAGCACAACTGTATGTTATGGTCATGCAAAAAGGTGTCTTGGTTTTGGCAACATGTAGGTTCCTTCATGACAAACTGCTTATACATTCTTATTCAAGCCTCTCCCCAGGCCTGTCTAGTGGAAAATCGTGCTGCTGTAGAAATTTGAAAATAAATTATGTATCCTTGCATTTATTGTTGCAAGAAATGTATTGCAATTAATTGGAAGGCAGAATGTCCACCCTCGAAGTCACAGTGTATTAATGAAAGATCTATGTTTGATCCGTTGTCCTTGTTGGTTTTCCCCGTTGTCCATCTGATATCTTGTGTGAATATAGTAATCTGTTATTAAATGTATTGAACCCAATAGACTGAAGCTGTGCTGATGTGGAATATGTGTGTGTGTGTGTGTGTGTGTGTATTTGCTTGCATTTTCTGTTTAAAAAGATGAATAGCACCACTCAGAGGAGATCATCCTCCAGGAGACAGACACCCGTTCCATCCATACCATCTGGAGAGCCCAAGACAAATACTCCATCAAAGGCCTTCGCCAGGAACCCGTCCACCCCCCTGGACCACCACCCTAGCCTGGGCAGTGAGGCAGAGGAGTGTGGGTACCTGGACAGTAATGGAGATAGAGGTAGGCCTTTAGAGGAATCTCAGAGTGGAGTGCATCCTGATCAGGAGACTGATGAGGAATCCAGCTCCCCAACCAAAAACACCTTGTCCCTGACTCGGCAAAGAAGACACCTGAAAGGTAATAGGAGGCGGTTGTCTGATGTGTATGACTATTGGAAAGATCACAAAACATATATTCATTTATCTATTCAGATGTCGCATATGCAGGGCCACTGAATGTCACTGTGGGTTAAAACACAATGACTTGGCAAGATGAGCATCCCAAAACTGGTGTGAAGTTATTGTAAAAAGCAAGACCATCATTGTGAATTAGAGTCAGAATTTAATCAATGTTTAATGTTGCTATATTAACATTCATGGACCCCTGTTATGATTATTTTTTATATATGTTTTCTTGAATGATTTGTTGGAACTTTTATAACAGGATTTGTGTGATTTTCGGGAGCAGGTAGATGTTAGATAGGGTGCGAGGTGGTGGAGCAGGTAGATGGAATGTTTGAGAGGGTGCGAGGTGGTGGAGCAGGTAGATGGAATGTTTGAGAGGGTGCGAGGTGGTGGAGCAGGTAGATGGAATGTTTGAGAGGGTG
>JACXGJ010005977.1:0-36499 GCA_016801105.1 Esox niger | reverse complement strand
TGTGTGTGTGTGTGTGTGTGTGTGTGTGAGAGCGCGTGTGTGTCCGTGCTAGTATGTCGACTTGTGTGTGATCCTCTTGTGTGTTTCCTATAGGTCATCCACTCAGTTCAAGCTGAAGGCTCAAGTGCGTGTGTGTGAGATGTGGACGGCTAGCTGTGTGGAGGTGGTGTGTGAAGGCAGTCCCAGTCAGGACAGGAGCTTCGTAATGGGCTGGCCCACCTTCAACTGTGTCTCCACATTTAGGTAGACATACACATACGCATAAACACACACAAACTCTGTACAAAAGCAGACCTTTTCCTGGTTGTTGTACACTGTGTACTCTCAAGGCAAGGCGGGCACTTTAGAAAGTCACACAGAGCAGTGAAGTACAGACAGCTAGTAGCCATCAGATGTCATACGTCACTAGGTGTTAACACTGGGAATGTGTAGAAACTATGTAGCTTTACAAGGACACTGGGAATGTATAGAAACTATGTAGCTTTACAAGGATACTGAGAATGTATAGAAACTATGTAGCTTTACAAGGACACTGGGAATGTATAGAAACTATGTAGCTTTACAAGGACACTGGGAATGTATAGAAACTATGTAGCTTTACAAGGACACTGGGAATGTATAGAAACTATGTAGCTTTACAAGGACACTGGGAATATATAGAAACTATGTAGCTTTACAAGCACACTGGGAATGTATAGAAACTATGCAGCTTTACTAGGACACTGGGAATGTATAGAAACTATGCAGCTTTACAAGGACACTGGGAATGTATAGAAACTATGCAGCTTTACAAGGACACTGGGAATGTATAGAAACTATTCAGCTTTACAATGACACTGGGAATGTATAGAAACTATGCAGCTTTACAAGGACACTGGGAATGTATAGAAACTATGCAGCTTTACAAGGACACTGTGGAATGTATAGAAACTATGCAGCTTTACAAGGACACTGGGAATGTATAGAAACTATGCGGCTTTACAAGGACACTGGGAATGTATAGAAACTATGCAGCTTTACAAGGACACTGTATTAAGAACAGGATAAAATGAGTCTGTCATGTCCCTCTCTCTGTCTCTGTCTGTCTGTAGTTCTGTGGAGCACAAGGACAAGTGGCTTTCACTCATCAAAAGGTAACAAAAAGGGACCAGAGACAATGTTGTCCCTGACTTCCTCAGACATGAATGGTCTTTGGCTTGACTTCAGTCCCTTGGGGATCTGTTTGGAGAATGTGTTTAGTATTGCTGGTGTTGAAGACATGTTGTTGTTTCTTTATTCCTCCATTCTTCAGTCGTATAAACGAAGAGAAGGAGAAAGACGACCCCAAGACCATCCCTCTGAAGATATTTGCAAAGGATATTGGGAACTGTGCATACGTAAGTGCTGTTCATACGCGTGTGCTTGTTCCTCTGTGTAGGTCTTTTTCCAACTTTATTTTTTTCCAACCTCAGGCAAAGACCCTGGCTGTCAGTAATTCAGACTGCACCACAGATGTAATCCAAATGGCACTGCAGCAGTTTGGCATTTCGGTAAGCGTGTAAACCTGCACGTTAGTGTGTGCTAACGTGTTGACATCTGCTTTGTTCTGTTTCTCTTGGTGTGATTGACATACTCTCTCTCTCTCTTCAGGGCTGTGTGAAAGACCACCAGTTGTGGGTGAGTTCCAGTAAAGAAGACTCCCCGTATCCTCTGATTGGTGAGTTGAACTCAATTAGCTTGCACTAACCAAATCTTCTTCACCCACCTGAAACCACATCCCTTTCTGTCCAGAGGCAACATTCAGCCTACTACTCTGAGGTCAAAAGTTGCTCAGTTTGGTTTTGGTACTTAAAGACTTGTTTTCTTCTGTATAACAATGAGGTACTTTAGATAAGAGACCAGCTGAACATATTCTAAACCTGGCACAGACACATGACCTCTAACCTCTTGACCTTCTCCTCTCCAACCCCTCAGGTCATGAGTTTCCGTTCAGTATCAAGATGAGCCACATTCGAGATGGGGGCGGAGGAGGTGGTGGAGGAGGAAAGGATGTAACTCCTGTTCTGGAGGACCAGGGGGTGCGACTGCTCGACCAGTGTCTCCCTCCAGACCACCAATGCCAGTTTATTCTCAAGCCGAGCCGAGTGAGCCCCAGACAGTCTCCGTTCATAGGTAGGACTACGCACTGTGATCGTCTCAACGGAAACAATATATCGGGTTTTTCTTCGAAAAATGTGTGCCCATCAATTTTGATGTTTTCACTTCTTATTTCTTTTTCATTACATACTTTTATATCTGTCTGAAAGAAAGAGAGAGGTAGTGGAGGGAGAGAGGGAGAGAGTGTTTGACATTCCTCTTTTGGTCTAGGAGCCCAAAACACAATAAATATTAAATATTATTTAATAATATGCAGAACATTTGTTTCCATTGGCTATGAGAAAAATAGGGCTTTTGTTTTGTATAGAAAAAACATAAATCCTAAAATTCATGAAAAGCATCAAACCATTTCAGTCTCAACTAGTTCTCTCGCTCTCTTTTCTCCCCTTTTTCCCTGTCTTCAAAATATTTGCCTTCTCCAAGATTTCTCTCACTGTGTTCAATGATGCGATTCATGATTGACAACTTTATACACTTTTAACAAAGCTTAGGCTTGTTAAAGAATGCTGGAGAGGGTTTGTAGCAATGTTGTTTTTGATTTGGGCTCCAAAATGGAATTGAGTGTAAAGCTGGAGTGGATTATTAAATTCAGTTTTGATCGTGCAGGGCCCTGGGCATGTAATGTGTTTTATAGTTCCCCCAGCCAAACAAACACAGCATTTGCTGTACTTTACAAACGTGTCATGCATTCCCCCCCTCCCCAGTTAAGTTGACAGAGACGGTGACACACTGGCACAAACAGGTACACACCTATGAGAACACGACATCATGTCTGCAACGTTACTCAAATAAACACACAGACAGAGAGCTCACAGTCCGTCACCTAACACAGTCAGCCTGGAACACATGAACACACACTCGCTGTTTATGAAAATGATACATGCCCCACCTCAGAAACATGGTTTTACTAAACACACACACACACACACACACACACACAGAGACTTAGAAGACAGATGGCCCCCACCACCCCAAGCTCCATTCTGACCTCCGCGCCTCAGATTCAGATCCCTAGTTAGTTACGCCTCCCTCTGAATCAATGCCTCTTTCTCTCTCACTCTTCCATTCTGTCTCACCTTACCTTTCTCCGCACTTTTCAAACACCTTTCAGGAGCCGATACCTGTGTTTTATTCAGCCGTAGAGCTTTACCGGTTTTAATAAAGTATTTCACGTTGAACTAAATATCCCCCCCGTCCGTCCGTAGACCCGGATCAGAAGTCCTTCAAGAGGAAGAGGTCGTTGATAAACTGGGCCTTCTGGAAGGGATCCAGTACCCAGCTGGACGGCCCCCCTCTGTCCCCGACCTTCCCGTCTCCCTCCGCAGGACGACTGTTTGGACGGTCCCTCTGCTCCGTTTGTCCCCCTGACCACACCCTGCCCAAACCCGTCCTGGACATGCTGGTGTTTCTGTACCAGGAAGGCCCCTACACCCGGGGGATATTCCGACGCTCCGCGGGGGCCAAAGCCTGCAGAGAGCTGAGGGACCGACTGGACAACGGGACAGAGGAGACGCGCACGGTCACCCACGAGTCTGTGTTCGTCACGGCGGCCGTGTTTAAGGTAGGAGAGCATCCAGCCACCGGAACATGCACACACTGTGAGTCCTTTCTGCGCGTAAGAGCGTCCTCTTGACTGAGGTGGAAAGGGACTGGAGTAAATTCACACAAACGTATGCAACAATGACCCGAAACACAATGACACAAACAGATCCACATATAAAGACGGAGGGGTCTCCCATACACATTCGTTTTAAACCACACCGCTAATACAGCTGCTCTCCCAGACATGTGTGCAGCAGTGTCCAGTGTGTGCATGTGTGTTTGTTTTTCAAATTCCCATAGAAAGTCTTAGACAGACGGAAAGCAGTAAATTGATTGGGGCAAAGCTCAGGTAGAAACATATACAATTCAAAGCACATGTTTGGAGATTGGTGCCAAGGACTTTCTGGAACCTGTAGCTGTATTAGATCAGGCAGAACAGAGAGAGAGAAAGAGAGAGAGAGAGAGAGAGAGAACTGCTGCTCAATTAGTCATGTTACTTAACCAACTCCTGACCAGCAAACAAATAACAACAGCTGAGCTGACAATCGTACAAGAGTGAAAAATATATATTGCTTCAATACCGATTCGCATGTGCCATCTTTTATATTCTCCATAATGTTCTTTCAAATTCACTTTTTATACAAAGGAACTTTTTATGTATATGAATAGGAATAGTAGAACTACTGGGTGAATAGAAGAGATACTGTGTGCTAACTATGACATAGTTTACCTCAGAAGTCCCACATAGTGGTAAAATCGCAAAGCCCCTTTCGTAGCGTTCAGTTGTAGTTAAGATGCTATTTGCAGGATCCACGCAAACTCTTTTGACTATGTCGTGACGCCAAGGGGTGTTCTAACAAAAAGTGTGTTCCCGTGGCTGTCTGACCCAACAGGACTTCCTTCGCAACATCCCAGGCAGTCTGCTGTGTGTAGATCTGTATGAGCAGTGGGTTGGAGTGATGGAGCAAGAGGATGAAGAGGAGAGAACCCAGGCTATCCAGAGGTACTGCCACACACGTGACTTTCCAAGCTTCCCAAACACATACACACAAAGAGAACCAGGCCGCCGTGATGGGCGGCGGGGTGGCTGTGGGGGTGAAAGATGGTGTGGAAAAAGCTGTTTTGATTAAGTGGCAGTGTTCTCAAGCCATGGGGTAAAAAAAGAAGAGAAAAGTAAATAGAAGACTGTTCCAGAAAGCTCTTACACAAACAATAACATGGCACTGCTCATCTGACCTCCTCTCTGGGAAGAAACTGTTCCCAGGAATGTGACAAAGCCTACAATCAGCTTGTTTCCCAGAGGATGTAGCCATATGTGTGTGTGTGTGTGTGTGTGTGGTAAGGGTGGGGATGGGGGTGGATTTGTGGGGGGCATGGTTCACTTTCGATTCTCAGTCCAGCATTTATATGGGACAACTGAATTTTTCTAGCTGTTGTTGATTTGCGACTACGCCCTCCGACACCCTCTAGGCTGGTCCGTCTTCTGCCCAGCGAGAACCTGTTGCTACTCAAACACGTGGTCGCCATGCTCCACTGTATCCAAGGAAACGCTGATGACAACCAGATGAACGCCTTCAACCTGTCGGTGTGCATCGCTCCCAGCATGCTCTGGACCCCGGCCCCTTGTAGCCCGAAGGGGGAGGGAGAGGCCACGAAGAAGGTAAGGATGACCCCCCCCCCCGAAAGAAATACAAATTTCGATCCTCCGAAAATAATTAGAACAATTATTTGACAGTGAGCCGCTTAAAGGACTCCCAGTTCCAAATCCAGTTAGGGACAAGGGGCCCACGCATACGTACCCAATCACACACACACACACACATCTATGGGTCTGACGGGCCGAGCCTGGAGGCCAGGCCTGGGAGTACAAAAAAGACCATCTATTGCTCCCAAGCACGGTGTCCCATGGAAGAAGCAACAGCAGCGTCAGGTTAAGGACCAGTGAGAAGACGCGAAATCTTTGCTAGCAGATCCCAGCTGGACCGTATTGTCCGATACTCATATTCCCATATTTCTCTTACGCCGTTTTAACTTCTCTCTAGTCACAGGTTTTTGATCCCTGTTCTGACACGCATAACGATCGTGAAATTCGTACACAGATAGAAAAAGCCAAGCATTTTACGCTAACTTACTCACGGGGAGACAGTAAATCTCTGAATAAACACACGCGTTCACAGCCTAAATCCTGCCAATTGGCTGCGGCCAACAATGCTAGCCTTGAAATTAGATTCGCCACCAGTGGCCACAAATGTATTTTGGTTTTAATAATGATCAAGAATAAGTAAAGGTCTAAATTACGCTTTAAATTACATAACATTTGGCCACGTTGTCGAATCACACTCAGTCTGGGTGTTCCCAGATCTTTCTCTCTACATGTCAACTTGCCAAATGTGTGTTATTTTCTGGTTCAGAATAAACGTCCACTGAGAAAAAAATCCAGATTCCTTAGAGCAAGTGTGTTTTGACAAAACTGCCACGCTAAAACACTTCTATCTCGCGACGCACGCGCGCCCCTTCACTCACTCAATCTTTCACTCACGCCACAGTCTCTCGTGCGCTCTCTTTCTCGCACACATACACATTCCTTCGCCGTGCACACTTCTTTTTCCCCTGTTTGTTTGTTTGTTTTTGTGTGTGGCCCCAGCGCCTCTGAAGGGGAAACGTTTGAGATTTCGACATTCTCGGTGGGTCGCGGTCTCACAAGGAGCCAAGTTAAACTACGCTGGCGTGGGTCTGGTCTCTAACTGCCCTGGGCAGTCTGGAACACTCCCCTCTTCCACCGAGTGACACGTGAACTCTTATTTTCCCTCACTTCCGCTCCCTTTCCACCAGTCCAGGGTTCTAACTGAAATGTTTGTGGCTCCTATAGTACTTACTCGTTAGTCTCTGAGGGGCCAGAATAAATATAGTAGGCTGAGTTTGTCAGAAAAGGTGTCTTAAATACACACGCTAACTTGCTTACGTTTCAGCGATTGTGCAAAGCTTTCCCAGAAACAGGCCTCCTACATGTTCCCAGATGTTGCCATCTTCTGGGTTTCTAGATCTCTATCTCTATCAGATGGATAGGTAGCTGTCTGATGGCGAGGACCAGGCAAATTAGATGGATGAAAGAAGTAATCCAGTTCAGTCTTATTCTCTGGTTGTAGTTCCCACTGAACTAGACCATGAAATTCCTAGCAGTCCATTCACTCGCATAGCCTTTTGAACACACAGGAAGGTGTACGTAAGGTGGAAAACTATGACAGATATCTGGCCAAAAAACCCAGATAGGCTTCATCTTTCCGTAATGTTATTGTGTGGACTCTAAGAGAAAATAGCAAAAACAAAACATTTACAGTGTTTTTTAAACAGTCGCCTATAAACAGTCAGCTCTGTTTCTAAGGGAAGAATCTCAGAGACGGCATGGGACAGTGACTCAGTGTTTAGGGGCCTTGACATTTTGTGTTGCAGATTAGAAGTTTATTCTGTGTAACTAGGGTTAATTAGAGGTTTAGCAGCGAGCTTGACATCCATTATTATTATACTGGTTCTGTCGAGGAAAATGAATCTGCAAATTCCTGTGAGATAGTAAATCCCTATAGGCTGCTTCTTGACATGATAAAAATACTATGCTAATTGGAGACATGGTGAAGCTATAAAAAGCTATTTATTTAATTGGAGAACTCTGAAAGCTTTCACCTTCCACCCTGTTTGAGATAGCATTTGGTATATAGGTTAATGGCAAGTCACATATTTGCCGGAGGGCACACAGTGTCCCAAAACTATTTTTAAAAGAATTGAGCATGGTCATTTTGAAGCACTTTGAAATATATTTTAAAACAACACCTTAAAGACACCATTTGAGAAATACCTTCTGTGGACTACAGTCTCTCAGCATAATAACATGGCAGTGTGTAAAACAGTGGCCACATATTCACATTGCGTTCATGTATGCTAACATCCACTAAAACCTACCCACAGAAAGTACCTGTGAAATAACTCTCATCCTGCACTAGTCATTGCCTGGTGTGCCTGACAAAGTTGTCTGTGGCCTTCTCCCAGGTCTGTGAGTTGGTTCGCTTCCTGATTGAGAACTGCAACAAGGTCCTGGGAGATGATGTCGCATCTCTGTTTGGTGGGTTTCCTCAGAAGAGTAACAGCAGCGACCACGGATCAGGTAAACAGAGTCTCCATTTATTTACTGAAGTAACATCATCTCATTTACCATGCTCACACCAAATGCCGTTACGTTTGGCAGCATATTTACTAAAGAGGAACTGAAAGATCAGGGAGAAGATAAAGAGATGTTTGAGGAGGATAAGAGAGGTGATGAATCAAGCAGAACTGGACCGACTCGGTGATGCTACGTTTTTCAGTCATTTCAGTGAAAATTAGATGTTCATTTTCACACTACTAAATTTAATCCATCTCCTGTATACCACTTAAACGAACCACAATGAATGGAAAATATATGCTGTCTTTTATTTTTGGGGGTGTAAGTAGATACCTCTAAATTTCCAGGTCCTGGACAGAACTGTTGATCAGGTGAAATAACCGTAACTCTAGTATAACCCACTGGTGATTTTATTAGCTCACAACAACAGACCGTGTTTTGGTTCTACTTGGACATGTACAGACACTAGAGGTCAATTAAGAAACTTCACTCTGTTCACATGGAAAACAGAAGATGAGATCAAAACTTTGTCTGTAGTTGTGTGTTATATCATCATTGGAAGAAGACCTTAGCTGCAGACTCTCTTTTTCATTCTGTATTTGTGATGTCATGACAGCACCTTGTACTTGTTTTCAAACCACGGTTTTAATTCACTTTTAAAAAATCTCATTCCACCTCCCACATTAGTTAAATTCTTTTTAAAATTATTTTTTACCTTTATTGCCATGATGCATCAATCCGTGGGACCATGCATAAAATACTCAAAAATACCCATAAAATCTGAATATCCACAACAATAACCTTTGAAATATAACACATATCCCCTTTCTCTCCTCTACCACTACAGACGTATCCTCTTTCCAGATGAATGACTCGTCCTATGACAGTCTAGAGAACGAGTTAAACGATGACCCAGATTCACCCTTCCAGGAGTCTCTCCCTCTGAGAGACAAGGCCAAGCCAGACAGCCGAAGCAGAGACTCTGTTATCACCCTGAGCGACTGTGACCCCGACCCTGACCCTGAGGCTGACCTCCTACAACTCCCCCCACTGGCAAGGCCCAGGAAGTTCTCCCCCGCTGTACGCCAACCTCGCCCACGCCAGTCCTTCGTCCAATCACAGGGCTCCCTGAGGGTACGGCGCAGTTCAGAGCCCGCTCTCGGACACACCCCGGGAGCTTCGATCGTCCGGTCAGATGAGCACCATTCGGCGTCACGTAAAGCAAGCTATGATGCAACGATGGAGGGAGAGGAAGAAGAAATGGATGAGGAGGAGGATGAGGAGGAGGATGAAGTGTTTCTGGCGCAGGGTCTCATGAGTCTGCAGCTTAAAAAAGACCAAGTAGTCACAGGCGGAGAGAGAGAAGGGGTTGGAACTCTTCGGCGAAGGAAGCTGAAGCACGGCCCGCCCCCTCCTTTACGACTGGACGCCAGCTGCTCCAGCCATTCGTCCCCGGCAACCTCCCCTACAGGCTCCTCCCTTAGCTCCCTAGACTCCGCCTTCTCACAGTATTCCACAGACTATGTAAACAGTGCCGGCATCCCATTGGCTGAGCCTTCCCTCCGCTGCCCCAATGGCTCACCTCCCAGGAGGGACACAGTTGACTGGAACCAGAACCAGCCGCTCCACTCCCCCAGGACCCCCTCTGCCCACCATGGTCTGCACCCTAACACTTGGCTCAAGAGGGACCGACGGCTGTCACTGCGAAAACCCGACAACGGGCAGCTGGAGGAGGAAGTGGGGGAGGGGGAAGCGGTTAGTGTCCTAAAAGTCCCAGAGGTTAAGCTTGTGGAGGTCAAAGGTGCAGAGGTGAGCCCCAAGAGGAGGTCCAGCAGCCCTCCGTCCTACCAGCAGGCTATCTTACAGCTGCAGAAGAGTCGGCCTCCCTTCTACAGAGGCACTGAGAAACACCTCACCATCAGAGAGTTACGTCTGCTGCACGACCAGGCCTGCAGCCTCACACGTAGAGCTCCCACGGGAAGTGAGGTCGTCCAGCCTCCCCAGAGCGTGTTCTATGGACAGAGTGGCTCTACACTAACCCTACAGAGGCAGAAGTCTCACTCCATCGCCCCGGACGTGGAGGCCTGCCGCAAAATCGTCGCTGCACCTCGCAGAGCCTCTGAGCCCTGCAGGGCAACAGGCGTGGCCTCCAGCTTCACGCCAGAGAGGCCAGCTGTCCGACCTCAGACCCACGGGGTCAAATGTCAGCAGCTCCCTGAGAGCGGACTCAGAGTCTCCGACGTGGAGCCACAGTGCAATGGAGCCATCGCGAACTCCGAGCCGCGCTTTTGCCTGTCTCCCTCGGCCACGCGGGCAGTCACAGACTACTTCTCCTCCCAGGGACATGTGGATGCAGACACGTGCCTACGAAGGAGTCAGGAGGTGGCCCGGTCTCTCGTCCAGGGGAAGAGGGAGTGGCAGAGCAGGAGATGTAGTGACCCCCGCATCGAAGACTTTGACCAGATGTTCTTTGCTGAGGAGTCTTACGTTTAAATGTCAGAGATTAATTAAGGTCTGCCTTGTGTATTTTTTATAGTGTCTTTATTTACAATATTTAATCCCACGCCCACACGTCTCTCATTCTCAAAAAAGGGAACGCAGACCAGCGAGGCTGTTCATCCTGTCTGTTTAAAAAACGGTCTGCGATTCTATTTGGCAATGGGATAAAGAGCTACAGCGTAAATACTGCAATGCAGGTTTGATTGAATTGAGCCCTTTGGCACTCCTAGGCCTTTAGGAGATGGGCTTGTTTTATATGGTCGGTCAGTGTTGTGTATAGCATATTGTTTGTGTGTTCACCCAGTGTTGTTGTATGGCGTTTATGTTGTCCTATATCAGTCTGTGTGTGTACAGGTCTTTTCCTTTGTCACATTAGATCCAGTTGTTCATTGTGCTTGTGCTGTTTTCCTTTATGCCTGTGATTCATCGACAGGTGTAGTCTATATTTATGTTAAAATGCTTTCATATAATTTGTGTTTTAATAAATCAAATGTGTATTTTTGTACATGATGCCAATCCCGCGGCTGTCCTATAGAGTATATTTGCTACAGAACGCACCATTTGTATATTGTGTACGTATAACTGATGTCTGATGCTTATGAATATGTATTATCATGATTATAATAAAATGTCCCTTTTGTGAAAGTGTCTTTGTGTCCACGGGAATCGTACCTCTTCTTTATGAAACGGTAGATAGATAATATTATTTAGTTTTTTGGCTTCTTTGGTCTTCATGACTGATCATGACCCAACGGAACCAGCGATAGCAGGGCAAAGGTTAAAGCACTGTGCTGTATTAGTGTTACTATGGGAACTCTCTTCAAATGGGTTGGATGGAGTGACATGCTCATGGTGTGATGTAAACACTGTGTTCCATAAATGGGTACTCTGTAAGGGGGTGCAGAGATGTTGGTCTGGGAGTAAGAGGATAGGCAGATCTGGTAGTCAGCTAGACAGAGTACACGCACGCACGCATGCACGCACACACAAACACACGAAGACAGAGTCCAGAAACTGCCAATTATGTAATGGAAGCTGAGCCAGGAAGCCTTGGGGTTTGGCTGTCCTTCCTGGACCTGTCTGAAAACACGACAGGTGTATATGTGTGCATAACCGCACTATCCTCCTGGACGCTGTTTGTGTTGATGTAAATCTTTCAATTTTAATGTATTATTGTCATGGTGATGTAGAGAGTACTAACGACTACAAGCTGGGAATTCATAAAACGTGCCTCCCATCTTCACCAGTGCAGTTCAAGGTTTATTTTCTCCAATTTTAGAAGAAAGGTTTCTTGTACCATAATGAGCACTTGCTGATAACAGGAAACACGTCAAATCTAATAGCATGTTTGAATGACGGTAACGTCCGTGTTTGTATGTCTGGTTGTCTAAATTGTGTTGGTCACGGGTGGGGGTGTCCCATCGGTGACCCGGCATACACCATGCCCCCCCTCTTCAAGGTACCAGAGAGCACTTTAATCACTTAAGCATGACTCCATCGGTATTAAGTGTTAAGTCAAAAAAACACCGTCCCACATGACCCAGGATAATGTGCACTGTGGAGTTCTAAGGTCAAGGGTCAGGGGTCAGGGACAACCTACTAGCTGGATTTTTAGGTAAAACCAATTCTGTCTGTTTCTCTCTTGTTTTTCCTCAACAGGGATGAAGTCAGCTGCTAGATGGGCCAGGTTGGAAACGGGTATGGCTGGTTAAGAATTTTTCAAGGTTTTCTTTGTGAGGAATCTTGATGGAGTTCTAAGTAGTTTAAACTAGAGGTAGGGACAAACTGTTGGCCCTGGTTTCCCTGCTTGACTAAATGTGTGTGGAAACTGTAGCGTTCCACTCTCAACTATTGCCGGTCTTGTGGAGGCTAAGCAGTCGGTGAAGTCGAAGCTGGCCACAGAAGTCACATTCCTGGATAGGAGTGGGTTCCTTAGGTCCTAACAACCTACAATGAGAAAGAGTGATCTGTCCTTCCTTGATACTGAGCCCTTTGGGGGAACAGAATGTGCTAGGGATCACAGGCCCTGTGCAGGACTATGTGAAATCCTGGGCTTGTGCGTGTCATGAGACTGTTGTCAAGCTGAGCTAAAAACCTAGGCCTCTCATATTGAATGTAATTTCATAATTTTGCAGATACTCTTTTCCAGAGCAATGTCCATTTATTTTTGTCATTTAGCAGTCTCTATCTTATCTAACAGGAGCAATTAGTGTTAACTGTCTTGGTTGAAGATAAAACAAATTTGATCAACCTATCAGTTACTAATCAGCCGCTCTAACTGTTAAGATTTCCATCACCTTTTACTGTTAGTGCACTCATTTTAGGGTAGCTAGTTTGGACACCACACCACACCACCCAGAACGTTTCTGACTGGGTAGATACTATGCTATCTGTAGAATACCTGCAAACTCAACATTATATTTTAATAATGTTTACATGAAATGTTAGTTAAGCATCATCTAAATCACTCACCAAGATATGACCCCCAATTACTATAGAAAAAAAGGCAGATTATTTGCAGCTTTTGCCTCTTCAGACAGCCAATGCCACGGATGGGCACTTTATCCTCATGAATATGCGCGTTTACAATCCAACTCGGCTGACGGTGGACCCTTGTCAAGGAGTTGCTTACAGCGCAAACTAGGCATCCAGTGGCTATCTAGTCTATTCTGTCAAAAACTGTCGGAAGAGAAACGTTGGTATACACATATCTTCAAATGTTTTCTCTCCTGCGTTTGACACGTTTTTTGGGAAGTATTGCGTTGCTATAGGCTCTATGCTTGATGTAAGATATACTAGTAAGATCGATATCAAGGGAAGTTGGTGCAGGATGCACGAGGAGAAAATTTGCATTGGGAGGACAATTAAATAGAAAAAAAAATATTATGTGAGCAAAACCAATCTATGATAGGTGCATATTTTGATCCCGCCTAGAAAATCCAAGAAATAGAAACGGGGAATTCTTGCAGTAACTTTGTCAAAACAACAATGCACGTTTATGATAACGCTTTTCTGGTGATTACCTCATCCACACGTGCACGTCTATTAAAATATCCGGCAACACATTCTTTTGAAAGTCCGGGAAGTGGATGCTTTAGTTTATCTACTGACTATCAGTAAATTTTTAACAAACTGTCTCCTAACAGTAACACTTAACCTTTATCCTAAACGTAACCATAGCATTTACCTTTACCCTGTACCTTCTTGTGAACCTAACCCTAACCGTAGCAAGTGCTTGTCAAACGATTGTTGACAATATAACCATACATATAGAAATTGGGAGTCTCAAAATAATGTGTATCCAAATTTAATCAGAAATGTTGTTGAATTCCAATGAATCACCTGGCGCACTCTCGCACCTGTAGTGATCCGCTGAGACGTTGAGCGTTTGTGCTGTTGTGTTTTGACAGCCACTGCGGCCTGTCTATGCTCTTTACACTCCGCGCAGATTGTCTCTTACAGACTTACAGGCCACATTGCAAGTAGCGCAGGTGCAGCAGAAATCCCCTCTTTGGTTTCCTTGGTGACAATGCGTTTGCTTTTGTTTTGATTGGGTTCAGCTGAGAGCATTGGGGCTGCTTGCGTTGAAGTTCTGGCTGGCCCATGGCCATCTCTGATGAGGTCACAGTTGATTCTATCTGGCACTCCTACCAATTCGACTAAAAAACAGCCATTAACTGTATTTTTCTCTCGTTCTGCACTCTTGACCTGCACAGAATAACATGTTACCTCCCGGCACAGAAATCTAGATAAATCTCTCAGCTTGGGTTTGTTTAACTCACATGCTGGTGTTGTTACACTGCTTATGGTGACAAGCAGGTGTGAGTCACTCCTTACTGGATGTACTGTGGGATTGCATATGACTTTAATTTAGGGCAGAGGTAATATGACAAAATGTGTAATATTATATCATTACAAATATGTGAAACTAATTATGTTTCTTATGAGCCTTATGTGAACCTTCCTGATCTTGTGAACTTACATTCCTTCGCTAAACTGTAGAATCGTACTTTAATGTGGAGTGGGACAATCCGTTTTCGGCCCCCTAATAATGACACTTGAGTACAAACTTCTAATTAGCCATATTTAAGTTAAAATTTACAGAGGGCCTGGACACACTTTAAGACACCAGCTTTTTAAGAAATAAACAAGTAATATTTTGAAACGGAGGTGAGATATTCTTGCCTCAATAAGTAAAATTATATAGACAAATAATTTTCTCACAGGTCTTAGATGAATGAACGCAAATTGTGATATAAAATACAAAATAAGACTGGTCAAGTATAGCAGTTAATTCTGTGTCACCACGAGGATGCCAAAGAGAAAATATAGATATTTCATACAGCAGGCGGACAAAAGCAGAAGAGTCCTGTCAGAAAGGTAGAAGAGGAGAGAAAAGGGGAAGACACCTGTCAGAGAGCTAAGAGAAGGGAAAACACCTGTTAGAAAGGTTGAAGAGGAGAGGAAAGGGGAAGACACCTGTCATAGAGGTACAAGAGGAGAGAAAAGGGGAAGTTAGAAACTAGCCACACAGTCTCAGAAGAGCAGCCAAGCAGTGATGGAAGTCGGAGTTGATCCATCCTTGCTGAAACGCTCAGTGACAGTGATGTGTCTGTATTCAGTGGGCTACATTCCTGGCTCCTGGCTTCTGCTGTGTTCTGAACAGGTCCCTGGAAACCCCATTTGATCTTCAAAGACCCGTATCCTCACAAGAACGTACGCCCACAGCATACCCCTTACCCCTGCGTTCCAGCCGTCTGCTCTGATTCAAACACGCGCACAGACACACACGCACACGCACACCTTCGCATAATCAGGCACCTGTCTCTCTTATCGAGACTACCCCTGATGCTTTGAGGATGTGTGTGTGGAAACCTCCGGATGCAGTGTCTGACTTCAAAGCTGCCATTTTCCTGGTCAGTGTAGGTGGTGTCCCTATTCTCTTTAAAGTTGTGAGGGGCACAGTGGTCTGACCTTTTCTGGAATTTAAAGGAACGGATTAGGGTCTCCATCCTGTGTCCTATTCCTACACACCACCACCTCTCTCCCCTTCAAATTGTAACGGGATCCCCCAGGCTTTGGCTGTTAAATCCAGAAATACAGAGTGAGGTGACGTGTATATACGAGTTGCTGCCACAACTTCACATATACATTTGTAGAAACATTGCCCGGTCCCTGTAAAACCTTGAACAGCGTGTGCGTGCGCGTGTGTTTGTGTGTCAGAGTAGCTGTGACCGAACCTGCTAATTAAATGTTACGATTCAATTCACCCAGTTGTCAAATGAACACGAGGTCCAATCGAAATGTGACTTCCTGCTTCACGCTAACCCCTCAAATCTGCCGCGGGGTGCCACAGGAGTAACTGATTTTAATTATCTGGCTCAGGTTCATTGGATCCAGCAACCTTTTGGTTACCAGACAAATGCTCATCATCTGCTGGGCCACCTGCAGCACCACGGGAGCCACGAAGCCTCTAATACTGAAGGTGGATTGTATTGTATACCATGTTTCCCTTTCAGCTGCAGCCTTCGCAGACCCCAGGCTACAGATACTGGAACACTGTATTTGACCAAAAATCAGCAGACGACCTGAGACTTCTGACAGCGCCTCCTCCATCCACCTGTGTGCATGTGTGTGATTTACAACACCAGTGAACCCAGTTACCAGTCCAAAAGCCGGGACAGATGGAGACAGAACGGAGGGCAACACGCTCGTGCGTGCGAGACGTGTGATGGAGGCGAGCGTGTCCAGGCTCCACAGGAGTGCGCGCCCTCTAATTACCAGACAGTGGGCTGCAATTATTCCAACGACCTTCGACCCCTACCTCAAGAGGAACCTGTCAGTTACATAAGGCTGACTGTTTACTGTACACCTCAGAAACAGGAACACACGATAACTATGACAGTTGCTCCTTTTCCTTTGCCAGTCTTTTCTACACATCGGGATGTGCCATTGATAGGGGACCACTGTGAAGTCTCAGGGGTGCAGTTGAGGCATAAAACATCCCACACGTAGATGCTTATTCAGTGCATACACAAGAGCAGGGCAGTGGTGGTACGAAACCATCATTTGTCAGCCTGTTCCGACCAGTCAACACAGCACGGTACTAGTCTGTGGTGACAATACAATGTGTATCCAAGACTTGTCTTGTCCCTCAAATCAAAACTCAGGCTCACATTTCTTTCACGTTTCAACCCTGATCAGCTTCTAATTTTAACTTAAAGGTGAGCCACCATCGCCCCTGAACTCAACCTCCTTTAGCTAGCCCCTCTCCGCTTCACATTTCTATTTTTGCCAACCTTGCTCATACATGTGCTTTTACTGTACCTTTGACACTTATGCCATTTCCCCCCATATATTAGCCTTCTCTTCCTCCCTTGGAGTGAGAATGACTTATGTGTTTTTGGCGTCTCTCTCTCAGAACAAAGACAATGTCATCACTACAAAATGTCTCAGACTATAGACGAAGTGGGTAAAAGCCACCTCTTTTCCCCTGATCTCACTAATCATCCCTTTGACATCACATTCCCCACAATCCATCTGTGAGTTATGTCTCAATTAGAGCTGTGGTGAAAGGCAAAATAACACACATTCATCAGTGGGGAAAGGAGGAATCTGTCAAAAGAAGGGTGTGACACACTTGAAATGCTGAACATAGAGGAATAACTCTAAGAAAAAGATTATCTTTACATCTGAAAAGTTGACACGTTTTTGTAAAATCATTATCATTGCTTAGGCATACCTGAATCTGGTTGATACAAGGTAAAATTAGACAAAATACAATTATCCTTAGAAAATTATTTTATTTCAGCATTTTCAAAAATAGAAAGTGTTTGTTCTATGTAAAATTAAGTGGATACTTCACATTTAGATTCTATTTATTTATTATATTACTAACTATTTAGTCGAAGCAGAATCTCACAAATTTTCTGGAACAAATGTTGCCTTAAAAATATGATAATGAGACAAAAACAAAACAATGCCAAACATCCTCTAGCGCCACTGTAATCTGCAGGTGGGAATTAAAATACCTTTTGGAGAAAAAAAAGTTCAACCAAAGTATATATATCTGCATGCCTTAAATCAAGTAGAGTAGGCTGCAATTTTCTGTAAAATAATTAATACAGTACTTTCCTGTTTTTATATATGAAATGCAGTATAAAATAAAATAAATTACAGTTTAGGCCCAGTATCATCAGAGCACCTCATGTCGTTCACCCCGTCTGGCACGCGGACTGTTATACCCTCCAGGTCTCTGGACAGGCAGACTTGGCAACCCAGACGAGATCTGCAGGACAGAAAACATCAGATGTAAGGACGAGGTCATTCATTGTAGTTTTCCCAGGGCGTAATGTGTTCAAATCTATTCCCCTCCACCAGCACCTGGGTTCCCTTGGGGTTAAGGCCCAGTTTGTTCTCACATACTTTGATAGAATTATTCATGAAAAGTGCTTGGAAATTATGATAGTAATATAGTTATACCAGTAGTATTTAGTATGTGAAGAGGTAAATGTTGCGTATTTGAAGTTGTTTTGTGAATGTTTATTGAGTTGATGTGTACATGTTGAGTCTAGTTAATGTGTACATGTTATGTTTGTATAGTTGACGTGTACATGTTGAGTCTAGTTAATGTGTACATGTTATGTTTGTATAGTTGATCTGTACATGTTGTGTAGCTGATGTGTACATGTTATGTTTGTGTTGTTGACGTGTAAATGTTGTGTAGTTGATGTGTACATGTTATGTTTGTGTTGTTGACGTGTACATGTTGTGTAGTTGATGTGTACATGTTATGTTTGTGTAGTTGATGTGTACATTTTGTGCAGTTGTTGGGTAGTTGATGTGTACATGTTATGTTTGTGTAGTTGATGTGTATATTTTGTGCAATTGTTGGGTAGTTGATGTGTACATGTTGTGTAGTTGATGTGTAGCAGATGTGTTGTTGATGTGTAGTAAATGTGCCTACGTCAGCAGGTATGTGAACCCTTTGTTACTTATATGTGAGTGTGAGTGTGGGTGTGGGTGTGTGTGTGTGTGTGTGTGTGTGTGTGTGTGTGTGTGTGTGTGTGTGTGTGGGTGTGTGTGTGTGTGTGTGTGTGGACATGTAAGTGAGACTAACGTGTCACTGAGGCCGTAGGCCAGGTCTAGCAGGTCATTCTCCTCATCAGTGATGGGCCCCATCTGGTCGTACACCTTCTGATCCAAGATGACATGACAGGTAGAGCAGGCAAGGGTGCCCTCACATGCACCTGGCCAACACACACCCACACACACACAAACACACACACCCACACACACACCCGCACAAACACACAAACACACACACCCACACACACACCCGCACAAACACACACACACACCCACACACCCACACACACACACACACACACACACACACACACACACACACAGCTTATGACGGTACCGTATTATTGTCGCTCGCGTTGTTTGACCTAGTAAGACATGGTACATCAATGTAAAGCAATAAAAGAATATCAGGTCTGGTTCAGCTCGTATCCCCAGACACCCTGGCGCTGTACTATCTGGGGGGTGGAGTAAGGGAGTAACTGATGAAGGAATGGGTGGGGTATTCTGGCAAACCCCTCAGGCTCCAAAATCGCTTCATTCTGAGTAATGGCCAGAGCTCAGAACTTATAATGCCTTATTATATTGGGGGTAATTTACTGCAACAGAATCATTCACCCTAGAGGAACACTGATCAGTGTGTGTGAGGTGAGACCTCCCCATTCAGTCCAGCTCCAATTAGTCCTGGCCCTTCTGCTGGTCCTGACGAGCAAACCGGGCATCTCTACACAGCTCTCAGTGTTGATGCTTGTTGATGGTTACAAAAGCCCCTGCAAAGCCGTGAGCTCATCCTGGCTCAGAACAATCGGCATCACATTGTTCCTCGGCGACTACGGGATTAATACATGGGAAAAAATCCCCCCCTCTGTTTGGATACCAATGTGACGACTTCCAAATCTAGTCTCTGCGACCAAGAGTAGAAACACAGAGTTACAGAGGGTTGGATGACGAGGCTGGAAGGTGCCACGTCTAGGGTTCAAAGGTTGGCCACCCTTGTGGGGTTTTCGATGTGACACCTAGGAGTTGTATCTATGTAACCTGGCTAGAGTGACTACTGGATAGAGTGACTTCTGGATAGAGTGACTACTGGACAGAGTGACAACTGGATAGAGTTACTACTGGATTGAGTGACAACTGGATAGAGTGACTACTGGATAGAGTGACTACTGGATAGAGTGACTAATGGATAGAGTGACAACTGGATAGAGTGACTACTGGATAGAGTGACGACTGGATCGAGTGACGACTGGATAGAGTGACTACTGGATAGAGTGACTACTGGATAGAGTGACGACTGGATCGAGTGACGACTGGATAGAGTGACTACTGGATAGTCGCTCAGTTGGGATGGCGGAAGTCTACCAACATTTCTGAACGATGATGGAACAGGACGAGGTAAAACCATTCTGATCTGGATTAAATATTGTACAATAAAAACATGTATATTACAATTTAAATGCATTGCAATACACAATTGGCGGCTTTGCTTTGATGTGACTGAATAGTTTAGTGAATCTGACGGAACTGATTGGGGGAACGACAGGATTAAGACGTGGTAATGCCTTCACCCTTCATCTTCTCTTTGAGAACGGCGAGAGGGCAGTGGCTCTGGATGCAGCCCACCCACACTATGGATCTGATAAGAAACGTTCCATTAAAATCCCTTCAGCCTATCAAAAGCACATTCCATTCTGGACTCCCCCCCTTCTGCAAAGAGAGAGAGTACTCTGAATTTGGAGAATGTCATCAGAGTGATGCATTTTTACGACCCTTGGCCTCAAAATGGTCCAAGGAGTGTGAAAGAATGGATTCCCTCTCTCCTTCCCTCTCTCTTTTCCCTTTGCGCCTCTCCCACCATTCTGCAGCCGCATTCCACCCGCTAACAAGCTCTTTCTGGAGCACCACCCAGGGTCTCGTTGGGCCTAACTACCCTCCCCAGGCCCTCCATCCATGTTGCCGATAACTTTGCCACTAATTAGAGTGTGTTCTTTAATGGTCTGTGTGGCCAGAGCTGCTCGTCCAACTATATGGTGGCAATGTGAGCCACACATGGTTTGATACACAGGGTGTTAGCTGAGTAGAAAACCAGCAACACCTTAAGGGCTTTCGATGGCCGGTAGTTGAGATTTTACGTATGTAGGTAGTAACCTGAATGTAGCCCCTGTCCAAATTTCTGACCCTAAATCATTAGTTCAACACAAACTGTTGACTGCTGACATTTTGATCCAGCATGTGCAGCTTGACATGTTCCTCCACTCCAGCAACAGGAGGATGGGGGCCCACAGAAATGGGTGAACAACTTAATCACGAGAAGGGGAGAATTTAAACAAGAAGAATGTACTTTTAGACACCCGCCTTGAAGGCCTGCAGGCCAGACCTGTATGATCGCTTCTAGATTTGTCTTCTCTAAGTGATCTCCGAACACGCGTGCAGTGATATCATTTGGCGGTGTGTTAGGGTGAAGGAATTTAGTGATAAATGAACGCTTGAGGAGCAACGACGGCCCATCGACGGTAAAGGGTTGGAATTCGCCACATTTCTCCCGCTCACTTTTTCCTTCAATCTCATGTGTGGAATCTCAGATTGAGAGATCTAGACACCACTTACTGAAGCCACACCACACCCATGTTAAAGTTCTCAGGTCACTTCTACTCCCTTCCGTTTTTTTCCTTTCACTATTCTACATCGCTGCTGATATGAACAAAAAACAAAAAGCACTGAGTAATGATTATTGGTGACAATGAATCATCATTTCCTCCAAAATGCCTTACAGTGACAGGCAACTACTGGAAAATGACATATAATCCCAAAGGCAGAGGTCCGATGGTGGCTAGACAAGACAAGACAAACCGGAGTGGTGGGATAACACTGCTTCATGGGATTTTGGCTTGTTATTAGTTACATTATTGGCCTGTGATTAATATCTGTGTAAGCTGTTCTAAGATCAGCCCTTCTGGGGGCACCTGCTAGCTCTGTGAACTGTACCTGAGTAAGATACCTGAACATGAAATGTGACTCATCTTCCAGGGGCAGGGATGAGAATGATGGGTTTCCAAAAATAGAATATGTCTTTACATTGATAAAAGCCATGTATCTGGCTACATTATTAGAGGAGCCAAGAGAAAGACAGATCTATGTAGGTCACCTGAAGAATTGTGAAAAACAGTGAAGAATCATACATGGGCAATTCAACTCTTGTCCTGGATGAACCAAACCAGTCAGGTTTTTAACCACTCTACCTGGCTGAATCAAAGCTGGGGACACCAGGTGGATTTCATTAACTACCAGGTGGGTTTAACAGGTGGAAGCAAGAACCACACAGGTTTAGTCCCTCTAGGACCGACTGCAGTATGGCCTATAACCCATTGTAAGCAACTCCATTAAGCCCCAGACCAATGTTTAATAAGGGAGGAACATATTTAGAATAATCATGAAAAGTAATTTGTACACTAGACAATCACAACGAAGATAAAAAAATAATGTAATTACATTGAGACAATCAAATAATATCTAGTGCAGCCCGGGCAGAGGGAGGTTTTCATGGGTTTGGGGGAAGCATTAGTTTGACTCTGAAAAACAACCAACTCCTTACTGCTGACGCTGCACACACATCAATCATACACTGATGAGCCAAAACATTGTGACCACCTGCCTAATATGCTGTTGGTCCTCAGGGGGCCGCCAAAACAGTGCCGACCCGCTCAGGCATGGACCCGCAGAGGCGTAGATCGGATTGAGATCTGGCGAATTTGGAGGCCAGGGCAACAACTTGAACTCTTCAGCTTGTTCTTCAAACCATTCCTGAAAAATGTGTGCCAGGGTGCATTATCCTGCTGAAAGTGACTACTGCCATCAGGGAATACCACTGCCATGAAGGGGTGTACCTTGTCTGCGATGATGTTCAGGTAGGTGGCACGTGTCAAATTGGCGTCCACACGAGTGCACGGACCCAGTGTTTTCCAGTAGAATATCGCCCCGAGCATCACACTCCCTCCACTGGCTTGTCGTCTTCCCACAATGCATCCTGGTGTCATCACTTCCCTGAGTAAACGGAGCACACGTACACGGCCATCCACGTGAAGTAAAAGACAACGTGCCTCGTAGGACCAGGCAACCTACTTCCAGTGCTCCAAGGTCTACTTCAGATGCACGCGTTCCCATTGTTCTTTTGATGGTGGTCACAGAGGTCATCATGGGGACTCTGATTGGTCTGCGGCAAAGCAGCTCCAATCGCAGCAAGTTGCAAAGCATTGTGTGTTGTGACACATTCCTCCAGTAGACCTTCTGTCAGTTCGGACCCAACAATGATAGCCTTTGTTGCCCTTGCAAATCAAAGAGCCTTTGATGCCCAACAGTCTGTTGTTGGTTTGGGGTTTGTCCCTCCTCGAACCACTGTCGTGGGGATACTCACCAATGCTGCCCGGGAGCACCCAACAAGCATTGGAGTTTCAGAGATGCTCTGACCCAGTTATCTGGCCATAAAAATTTGTCCCTTGTCATAGTCGTTCAGGTCTTGCCCATTTCTTCTTCATTTAACACATTGACTGCAAGAAATTGTTGTTCACTTACCATCTAATCTACCCAGAGCTTGACAGGAGATGATCAACGTTATTCGTGTGAGTGATCATAATGTTTTGGCTCATCACTGTCTCTAATCTAATCAGACAGGCACAGTGGATTGGATGAGTATTCCCTCAATTTGGGCGTACTGACTTTTTGTTGATAACAGTTTCCAAAAAATAAAGCTTTTTTTTTGTCAAATTATAAGATCTTTCAAAAAGAAAATGTATATCAACAAAGAAAAAAATAACACAAATATTATTTGATTAGATAAATATTTACACCTAGAGTCAACACAAGCCAAAAAATATATTTGGCAGCGATTCCATCTGTGAATTGTATGGCTTCGCCTCTAAAGGCTTACACAGCTGGACAGTGCAATATTTCTCCAGTATTCTCTCCCAAGGTCCTCAGGCTCTGTCAGGGATTTAGACAGCAAATTTCAAGTCCTGCCAAAGATTTTAAAACTGATATAAGTAAAAACTTTTACATTACTGTATTCTTGGTAAGCAAGCATACACACATCACGATAAAGCCACCACCATGCTGGAACATTGGCTGTCAGTTACTCAGTTGTTCAGTCATTAGGAGTTGTTAAAATCCTATGGCTTTGCATTTTGGCCAAAATGTGTATTATTTTGACAGTGGGTCCTTGTTGAATATAGGATGCTTTTTTTGGAATATTCTTTTATCCCTTCCGAATATTTTATTATCCTATGTTTCTTCTTTTTTCATTCTGTTATTTAGGTCATTATTTGATTTACTATAATGTGTTTGAAACATTCTCAATTTGCTTTTAGTCAGTCACACAAATGGGGTAGGAACTCTCACCTTAACACCATTGCTATGCTGCTGATCTACCGAAACAGAGTCACTGTCAAATGGCAAATCAGGTTCTAGATGCGGATGGCCCCTATGTGAGAGTACTCTGAGAAGTAAAGGTTACCACTCACTATATCCTCTGTATATCCCAATGGGCAATATTGGCAGGGGCTAAAAGCATGACGATGACAGTGGTGGTAGAACTCCACCTCTGACTGACTGTGGCAGGTACCAGAATGACACAGGTCTAGCAAAATGCCTTATCAAACTCCCACAAGATTGGGATCAAGCAGGCTTGTTTCGTGGATAGGAAAAAGTGTCACAAAAAGTCCTCATTGGTCTCAAAAACTCACAACTATCAAAGTTGTTATTGTTATACATCTATCAAATAATTCCCTTCTTTCTGAGAATTTCATCAAACCTCCCTGGTCTTTATTGTTTAATCTGTACTTGCCTGAAAGACATTACAGATGTTGTATGTATGGCCGACATAGAAATAGGTAGTCATTTAAATAAAACTAAATAAAACTCATTCAATTATTTTTTAAAAGCTGAATTAGATTCCTAAACAAATGTTGGTTTTGCTAAATAATAGGCAAAAATACTTGGCAACAATACTTGTTTTTTTACTTTGATTTTATTGATCTACTGAAAAACATATACTACAAAAAAGCACAATTAAATCAATATCACAATGTTAATAGGTATAAGCGGAGAAAACATTTTCGAACATCTCCAAAGACCACAGCAGTGGCAGATAGCCGTTCATAGCTCAAGCCAATGTTGACAGAACAAAACGCACACAAAACGTAAACACGCCAGTTCGAAGGGGCTCGAAGAGTTGCATTTTTTGCCAAGGCAAATAGAGGAAGGAAATATAAAAACATGAGCTAGTATATAAATCTGGGCCAATAAAAAGTTTTGTTGGACCAGCCAGGAAGTGTGGAACCAGGTAAGTTGAAAGAAAACCATGTGATCTGCCAACATGAACTTCACCTCAGTCCACTTATTAAGTGTGAATTATGGCCTTGCCTTGTTGGAGCGACTCACATCAGGCTTGAAAGAGTTAAAGACCTGGACAAGTGTCCTCCAAAGCAGATCTCTCCAAGCCATCCGGTTTCCTGTCACACAGCTCAGTCAATGACGCAGCTGCGCTGCGAAGTGTGAATACAATTTGAAAAACACATTTTCACTCTGGGTTGAATATACTCTATGAAGAGCATTAGTTACACAACGCATCAAATTTCACATTGGCTAAAAAACAGAGTTAGCCGTTCAAACACAGACACTCGTAGATTAACTAAGAATTTGAGAAATTTTTCCACATATAAAAAATACATTGGTTTCACAAATGTGTACAAATACCAAGCGTGTCTAACCTGAGAACTGTGTGAATGGAATGTAAAAATAAGGACAGTTAAGTGTCTTTTTTGTAAATATTTGTCATTCGCCAGACAGATGAAACAAATATATATATGTATATTTACGAATCAGACTACCTTTTCCAGGAAGATTACTTGGAACGCTGAGTGGTTACAAATAATGTTGATGTCAGGCTGAGCCATCCCTTTAACTCTTAATGTCTTGGGTTTTAAAGTCATTAATGTAAAATATTATGCTATAGGTGCCTGAGTGAGAGACTAAGGAATATAAAAGAGCAGTCTCAACCAGTGGTTGTCTCGCTCTCTCTTGACAGGGGGATTCTGAGTCCTGACATCTGCAGGAGAAGACAGAACACATGGTAGGTTTCTCCCCCGTTTCTATTTTTGCCACTGAGTTCTTCCAGGGATCCAGATTTTATCATATCAATGCCTAAATAGGACAGATGTGCAGGGGAAAAGAGCAGAACAGAGAGGTAGAGAAAGGGACAGAGCAAGGAAAAAAGGCTTGAATATATCAAAGGTGACTGTTGCTGACGGATAGTGTGTTCACCTCCTCCTTCTCTCTCTTTCTCACTCACACTCTGGATAGATCATTTGATGTTGGGGCTCATCCATATAAAAAAAGTGTGAAGACATTTTGTGTGGAGACATTTAGTGTGGATAAAGTAAGTGTGGAAACAGTGTTGAGACAGTAAGTGTGGAGACAGTATGTGTAAAGACAGTATGTGTGAAGATATTTCATTTGGAAACATTTCATGTAAACCAAATCAAACAAGAAGAGAGCACCAATGGCAGCATGTTAGAGTGCCACTTGGTGAAATCGTGACAATCTGACTAAACGCCCAAATATGGAAGTAATCAAACGACATCTCAGTTCCTCATTTGGTTATTCACCTCCAAAACACAGCATCTCAATTATAAACCCAAATTGCCAATTGCTAGGATGCCCCATCACAGCAACCTTCATATACATCTCTAAACCAGAATCAGCAAGCTCCTGCAGAGCACTTTACCGCAGAATGCCACACTTACCAAAGCCATCCATATCTAGGTTTTGGTTGACCACCAGGTCTAGAAGACTGTCGCCCTGGGAACCTGAAGCGGTAATCTTTTCTCCATTACGATTAATAAAATGAATTGTCACCTTCTCCTGTGACCTGAAGTAGAAGAGTAAATGGAAAGACAGAGAAGGGGGGGGGGGCAGTGTTATTTACATGTATGTAGTCAGGAATCTAATATAACTTGAGAATAACGCCATACATATCATATCCTTCACATTATTTGCCTATATCTATACATTTAATTTCCATTAACAATTCCTGAACCAATTTTTGCTTTGTGGCATGGCGCATTATCCTGCTGAAAGAAGCCAATGCCATCAGGGAATATTGTTGCCATAAAAGGGTGCAAATGGTCTGCAACAATGCTTAGGTAGGTGGTACGTGTCAAAGTAACAACCACATGAATAGCAGAACCCAAGGTTTCCCAGAAGAACATTGCCCAAAGCATCACACTGCCTCTACCAGCTTGCCTTCTTCCCATAGTGCATCCTGGTGCCATGTGTTCTCCAGGTAAGCGATGCACACACACCCAGGTGATTCATCCGACTAGGCCATCTTCTTTAATTGCTCCATGGTCCAGTTCTGATGCTCACGTGCCCATTGTAGGAGCTTTTGGCAATGGTCACAGGGGTCAGCATGGGCACCCTGACTGGTCTGCGTCTACACAACCCCATACGCAACAAACTGCGTTGCACTGTGTGTTCTGACACCTTTCTATCAGTACCAGCATTAACTTTTTCAGCAATTGGAACTTCAGTAGTTGGTCTGTTCATCTCAATGAGCCGTGGCCGCCCATGACCCTGTCGCCGGTTCACCGCTTGGGCCACTTATGATAGGTACTGACCACTGCAGACCGGGAACACCCACAAGGGCTGCAGTTTTGGAGATGCTCTGACTCAGTCGTCTAAACATCACAATTTGGCCTTTGACAAAGGCGCACAGATCCTTATGCTTGCCCATTTTTCCTTCTTGGATGTTCACTTGCTGCCTAGCGTATTCCACCTGCTGACAGGTGCCATAATAACAAGGTTATCAGTGTTATTTACTTCGCTTATCAGTGGTCATAATGTTATGACTGATCGGTTCATGTTATTCACTTCTTTTTCGCTTTCCTAGAAATGCAAAAACAAAGTTTAACTGCTATGTAGCTTTTTAGTGGATGGTGGTCAAACCGGGTGGCTGGTTTGGCGTTGGTTTGCTGCCGACTGGTTAAAATCTTAACAATAGTGACAGGACAATAGGATCCTCTTAGACACTACGTCACCTGAGGAAAGCAACACTCTCTGTTGAGTATCCAGAGCTGTAGTGATTTGGTTGGGCGAGCACAGCACCCAAACACTATCCACACAATCATTTACCACGGCAGACAGTGTGCTGTTCTTTACAGCGGGCCAAAGAGGGGTCAACACGTTTTCTGTTTCCACTCCCTGAATCACTGCCAATGGGTCACGCAGCAGTCAGACCGAAAGTTTAATAACGGTCATGATAATAATCAGTCAGCTGTCTTCCAGACTTCAAGGTGATCAGACGGCATAGATCAATGTTAGGCCAAAGTGTAACACTGCTGACATTGACAACGCAGGAACACTGATTCAAATCACATCAATTTAGATTCTTACTTACAATCGCACGATCCCAAAAGACAGAAAGGTGAGAGAGAGATCGAAGATTTTTTTTTAAATAGCAACACATGGGATGAGGTGATACAAATAACAGTAATTTGTATGCATACAGGCAGAGCCAGTACTGAGTCAACAAGCTGGGATGGCCGTGCACACACGCGCGCGCGTGTGTGTGTGTGCATATTGTCAGTAGTAAATGGACAGATAAAAGTGGGGTTAACACAGTTAGCTGGGTAGCCATTTGATGAACATCTGGTGGTCTTGTTTAACAGTCTTGTGACTTCGGGGTAGAAGGTGTACAGGGTCCTGTTAGATACAGACCGAGCATCACCTCAACATGCCGTGCGGCAGACCTAATTCTGACCCGTCCTGGTGTAGACCAGAGGTCATGGGTGGCAGGGAGCTTGGCAAAACCCCGGGGATGGTTGTTTGCGCCAGGCTCGACTCTGATCCCTCTACAGGCCGTCTCATCAACACCAGTGATCAGGCCTGCCACACTGTGTTGACAGCAAACCTGATGACAGTCTGGACCAAACCCACAGCCTTGAAGGATCCCTGTGCTGAGGGTGAGCGTGGCGGATTGGTCGTTTCCCTCACTAAAACCACACCCCTGAAGGATCCCTGTGCTGAGGGGAGCGTGGCGGATTGGTCGTTCCCCTCACTAAAAACACACCCCTGAAGGATCCCTGTGCTGAGGATGAGCGTGGCGGATTGGTCGTTCCCCTCACTAAAACCACACCCCTGAAGGATCCCTGTGCTGAGGGGGGAGCGTGGCGGATTGGTCGTTCCCCTCACTAAAACCACACAGGGGCTGCAGAAGAAGACGTTGGTTCCCAGGATGCTTAGCTCAGATTGAACAACAGTCCTTTGTCTCTGGATCATTTGGGTCCGGAATAACAGGCAAGATGGTGGCCATGTAAGCCAAGTATTTCATGGCGTGCAGACGTGGGCGCTACTAATTGATATTGCATAGGTTAAGACTTGAAACGTGAAATCCTAAGCACACCAAACGCATTACTGGAGGGATTCAGCAGTGCGTATGAACACAGGCCTTCAAGAGTAGGGGGCACAGTGGTTCATGGTGATCAGTGGCCGCCCTCTTGTGTCTATACATGATATGACAATATTGTTGGTATGACGCAGTCGGTACTGAACTCTTTCCCTATGAGCACTAGAGCCTGCTGGTTTTCTGTTCTACCTCATAATTACTTGTACCCACCTGGTGTCTCAGGTCTTGATGAATTCTTATTTTTTAGGAAAAAACTTAGTGGAACTGGCTTTGAGGTAGAGAGGAATTTGAGTAGTAGTCTCCATCCCTCCACACTGAAGTCTGCACATACTCTCTCCATGGCACTTACAATAGAAACCGCATTCCAGTGCTCTTCTGATCCCTCCTTGACTTTCTGCTTCTAATCTCGGAATCTACTGAGTTGCTTGATTGACGTTGGAGCTTTGCCAAGGCTTTTGAATCCAATGAGCATCACCCTTTCGGATGTATTCATTTGAAGCTTTGTTCGAGGTCGTCTTTTTACATAGAACATTAATCCGAGCACATTGGAGCTGTTGTTCACAGACTAATGGTGATTGCTTTTTTAACATGGGGGGCGCCCTAATCCCCGAATGTATTGGGCCCCTAGCCACGCCACTGCGTACAGTTACAGTCTAAACATTTACATGGCTCTTGTAGTGTCCAGTGCCTGCCTAAATCATAGCGTTTACAGACAAGACACGTTCCTACCTTAGTGGCTGCGCACCGGTGCAGAGCAGTACCTTATTCCCGCCAGAGGATTGGGGTAGGTATGGTGTTATAAAAATCCTAGACCGTGCGTGGAACGTAACCGCACTTTTCCTTCGATACCGTAGCAAACGGTTCGATCGAGTAAAAAACTGTTTTAACGCAGACGTAATCGACATGTTATCACGACCTCGACAATATACTCAGTTTCAGCAGTTGTGGAATAATAATATGTTCAGAGCGAATCGTTATCTCTGCAAAACCTTTACCCCACTTAATTGCTGCACTTAAGAGGATTTCTCCCTCCCTCTAGTTGCTCAATAGGGCAATAGGGAAGGAGGGAACAAATAAATTACTCATCAATGGAACTCAATAGGCCACCATGTACTTTCTTAACTTGTTTAATTCGATGGTATGAAAATGAATTGGAATGGAACATTTAGATAATGCATTTCGATACGACTTTGTCTATTTGCCTAATCACTGTACACTTGAGTTTGTGTACTTATGTGCTTCATACAGAGGGTAATCACATTTTACTAGGGAACCGCTATAGCCAATATATGGAAGAATATGTCACCGTCTGCCTGAGTGCAACGGTTTGGCTTTTGCCTGTTTCTTATCTTCACATTTAATTGATAAATAGGACAACTGTATATAAACAAAACCCTCACTTAATTTGACTAAAGACATGTTCAGCTTTGTTTTAATAAAAACAATAACCATCAGGTTAATGTATAGAGTAAAATTGGACGTTAGTATTAGACCGGATAGAAGCATTTGACTGGAAGGATCAGTTCACCCTCTTCTAATAGGTGGAAACAGAACAAAGACCTGAAGAGGAAGCTTTATACCTTCCAAGCTAGCCTAGACTAAAAATTAATATTATGGAAGTGGGATTTACAGGATAAAAGAACACGTTTGTAGAGATTTCCTGAATTTTAGACTAGTGCCAAGGAACTATGTCATCCATGGTTCAGAATCTGTTAACTTTAGCAGATCGTAAGCAATTAAGCCAGATAATGGCGTTGATTTCTGGTCAGTTGGATATGTATATTTTTCAACATGTTCCAACGCCGCACATTACTTCCACTGACTTTTAACATGAAAAATGTGTCATCCTTTATATTCAGCAGATGAAAAAAAGGAAAGGCAGAGGAAAGTAAGAGTTAATGAACTCTCAGGGACAGATTAGAGCCTGAATAATCCTCTTCTTCACACCCCATGTGCCAATACTGGTAAAAGACGGGAGGCTTTACGAGCACCTCCACCTGACCTGTATGAAATGCACCTTAGTGTATTTGTCATTATACTTACTCAAGCCATAAGGATGTATAGTAAAATGTATTATTCTGCATGTATTTATATTATACTTCATTGCACTTAATAATATTAAAACAGTATTTAAGTAATAGGTAAATAATTATAATTATACTTCACTGTGTTAGAATTGACCCAGATATTTCCTACTTTAGTATACTTGTAATGCATGATTGGAAATAGCATTGTAGTACACTGAAGACGTATTTCTAATGTATTTCAAATATACAATGTATTTTAACTTGATCAGTGTATTTTTAAATTGCACTACATAAATGGCCAATAGATGGCGATACTGCACTACAGTAAATACTGGGATTTATAATGACGTCTTAGTAGCTACTGATGCCAAGCTAAACTGAGATGGTAAATGAGTCAGAAATAGACTGAGTCACCACGTAAGGCTGTACTAATTTACTGTAAAGCTACCACATTATTAGATTGGTCAAGTACAGCCCGTCAATACACAATGTGTCCATTTACGATGGGGGGCTATTTACTGGACAGTCAGAGTAACATTGACAATGGGTGGCCTACATGTGGGAAGTGTGTGGTTATAGGAAAGGAGAGAACATTGGGACAGGCAAGCGCATTGCATAATGTTGGTTGTCTTTTCAGAAGGGTCTGAGGGCAGCTGTCTTGACTAAAGCTTTACAAAGAAGACAGATTTAGGAACCACATGTGTCACAAATTGTTGCATCCACATGAGCTCGTCATTAGTATGTTGGTAAACTTTGATTAGTCACATTTCCTTTTACAACCGTTGGCAATATATCTAGGCATAACCTCAGTGTACTGTCTCCCGTAGTACCATCCTCAAAAGCAGGCCGTCAGTCATGTAGCTCCGGAACTGTCAAGCTTGTAGACTAAGCTGTATGTGGATGGCCATCTTCAGTAAAACGCTGAATTAAATACATTATTGAACCAAAAAGTATATTCAAACAACAAAACCTTGAAATAATACACTGAAATCGACGCTTTACCTGCAGTCTATGAACGCTTTATGAATTATGTTTTCAGGTGGCTATATCAGTGCTTGACTTGGGCCGGAACGGTCTGGAACTGAATTCCAGTAGTTCTAATTTTGGCCAAACAGGATTCCGGTTCCTTTTTTAGGCGAGCCTTATATACACTTTAATGAATATAGTCTAATGTGCGATTTATCAGTTCCTGCACTCATTTTATCCTAAGTCAAGCACTACAGGTTGTATATAGAAAGCTATAGTTCTCTGTTTTTTTTTTAATAAGGGGCTATCTTAAGGCGATTGAAGTTGTCTCATAACACATTTACGTTGTATGTTAGGTGTGTGTGTGTGTGTGTGTGTGTGTATTCCACTTTCAAACAGTTAGAAGCGTGTCTGAATTTCGCGGCACACGTACGCTCTGACAGCCGTTCAGACAAAATTAAGAAATAAGTCCGACGGCCATATTGACAGACTGCACCTTCTCTTCCCTGGCGGTGAAACGGTGTCAGTCGCATATACACCCCCTTGCATACGGCGGCTGGGAAATAACGGAGTCTAACGGAAAACCGGTCTATTTTGGTCGCGTTTGAGATATAAAATACCTCGTGGGGCCGGAGAAAACAGCTTTTCTGAAAGCAAACCATACACTAAGGTGAGTTTTTAACGGTGTATTTATTCGCCGGTACTGCTACTTTACTGCCAGAATACACATTTGCTCTCTACCTCATTAATAGCTTTTGTAGTAGTTACGCGGACTTATAGCCTGTCCTACAATGATCGACCTGATGGCTATTGGTAGGTTACTGACAGTTTCTTTGTAGTCTAATGTTCAACGTTTCATTCCAAGGCATTGTTAGATGGGCGCAAATTATAAAAATACAGAAAATATAACATTTGAAAAGTTCGCAAATGATTTAACAGCTTCAAGTGTAGCTTGCAGTGTTTATACCCCTTTTAATTTAATTAACTGCTCTAACAGGCTATGGCTTTCATGTTTTTTTTGCCTAGGCTAAGCATAGAGATATATCATTTTTATATGCGATTTTTTAAAGTAGGCTACCAATTGTTTTCCAACTCATGACAGCTGTTGTGGCTTACCCTCTATTTACCCTAGACTAGAGGAAACGACGGTTTGCAGTTTTGCTACAAAAACAGATTACGCGTGTTCTTTTAAAATATGCAACATTTGTAACAGCAGTTTCGTGTTACATTGTATCTCATTTTGAATTCTCACGACGGTACCCACAATTAACTGGACCGTTTTTTCTGTGTGGCTTTATATATGGATTGTGGTATAGCTTAATTAAGAACTCCACTTGTTTCAGCGAGGCTTCAAATAACGAATATTCTAGATACACCAATAAATGGGTTAGTTGGCTAGTAAGCTAGTCTTTTTGTTAAAACATGTGCTGCAAATGAACTAACAAAATGCGCGCCCTGGTAGCATAGAACTGCGCTAGCAGCCTTCTTACCGTGGCAGAAACAGAAACTATTACGTTCGCTTATTTTATTAAACCTGTTTGGCCTGGTTTCTGCGGGACAGCATCATTTATTGGACATTTCACTTGTCACTCAAGATTCCTGTTGCTCATTTCGTCCCGGGTTGGGGTTAAATAACCGCGTTGGATAACAGACTAAATATCATGTGATTCTTTTTGTTGTTTTTACGTATCTTTCAGTGCCTTAATGTCGTACTTATGGTCTTATTACACATTGACGTGTCCTCTATTCAAATATTGGTACAGTACATTCATTGCTTGAAAGCTATTTTCTCTCTGGCCGTTTATACTTTACTAATGCATTATTGAGGTTCTTCATGGTAATGCAACTGGACATGAATTTCATGTGCTCAGTGTAAAGTGTCAGACCCGTTTTTGTTTTTCCAGACGTGCACCTCCTTGCACAATGCTATACAGTAAAGCCATAGAAGTAGTCAAGAGAAGGCTGTGCTGTGAAAAAGTTTGTAGAGGGTGTTCTGGATTGGTGGCTCATTGCTGGGTGGGTCAGATACTAATGATATCTGGTTACCTGGGCGATGCATTTGGTTTCCCATGGGCCTCAGGGGAATCCCATACCCATCCTCGATATCACAAGAACACTTGTTTCTGTCATGGTTTGAAAGGTGGGTTAGGGACTCATATGACAGTACCAGAATAGTGGGAGGGTTACCCAACCCTTTTGGCCTGTGACCAGATTGTTTTAGCATCAACACAACAATAATTCAATCTATAGGAAAAGTGATGCTTGAATACATCATCAAGGAAGATCCAGCAGTAATACTGGATAACATTCTGTGCTGAAAATACAATTGCATATTACGTATTTTCTAAGAGGTTCTAAAGGAAACTGAAGACCTGTGTTCCAGAGAGTCTTACTCATCTAAAAAATGACACCCTTTTTCAAATCAGATGACCCCCTCAGACAACCCCTAGATAGGGAACTGCTGCAGTCATATTTGGAAGTTGGCTCAACCCTGTCACCAATAAACCCCACCCGTCCATCCACGGGTTGTAGCCTTCAACGCAGATACAGAGCAACGCGCAGAGGGCTCACGTTTTACATCCTCCTGTATCGTCCCAATGTGGGCGCTAAACCTGTACAACCCCTGGCCACGCAAAGCACCATGGCCTACGAGCTGATCTACACGGGCCCTTTTATCTACACCGGGCACTTTTATCTACACCGGGCCCTTTTAATGCCCCATTGGGTCCTTGGGTGAGTCGGTTGCTGTCACAGCTGCTTTCGTGGTGCAACAATGTGCCGTGTTTGTTGATTCCCCCCGTAGTGTCACTCACACCATAGCTGGTCGTCAGGGCTGTACACACATTGGCCACGTTTGCTCTCCGCTCTGCAGTAAACGCGTGAAAGGCAAAGTCACGGAGCGGGCGAGGGAAACAGGACGTGTGAGGGACACACAGGCACATTTTTGAAAGAGCTTGTTGCTGAGAAGCCTGGAACTGGATTCAGCGGTTTGAGAGTGTGAGAGGGATCTCCTGTGACCATAAACCAGTATCCTGCAGAAGCCACAATGGAATCATTTGAAACCAAAATGAGCTTTTTGGTCCAAATGTGTGGTTATGCATGAAGTTAACAGTGGTTAAAGTTTAGGCAAGGTTCATCAGCTGGGTTAATCAGTTTGTGGCAACAGAAGAGGCTAATGCTGACCTAGATGGAGAGAGGGTGGAAAGGAAGACAGAGAGATGAAAGAGAGTAATATGTGAGCGGACACCAGAGCCTGTTACTTTCTGCATGAATGGTGACCTGGAACCTGCATCCGTTTCGAGAGTGACCCTCCGGCTTTGCTGAATGGACGGGTCAAAACACACGGACACACGCACGCACGCACACATACACAAACACACACACACATATTTTCTTTGCTAGTCAGGTTTGTGAGTGATTAGGCTGAACAGTTAGTACCTGTGTTTGACACCAGGTGTCTGTCATTGACCCCACAGGGTTAATGTTGCCCTGAGATAGGTGGGGAAGTCCCAGGGCACCATCCCTTGGAAGTGCTTATCTTTGTGCTGCATGGAACACAGTCCTTACTTTAGACAGGGATGAGGGAGTCCATTTAGCTGGGGTTTTGCCTCGCCTGAAAGTTTATGTGGGCCGGATAACTGACCCTGAAATTATATGTAACAAAGCTCTATGTAAGATTAATACTTTTCTGTGTAGGATGTAAGCCTGAAGAAACAAAAGTGTTCATGGTAATTAGGAAATAATATTTTTATATTATTCTATAAACAGAACCAACACCAAGGAAATACTGAACACAAAGTAGATAAACTGCTACCAGGACTCTTCTTTTGTTTCTCTTCTTTTCGACGAGACATCATGGCGGATTACATAGATTACTTGGAAAAGTGCAACATGTTGTAAAGGACAAAAATAAATGAATCGTCAGTTTTTTATCACGATAACAATTGATATAATTTTGTTATGCATTATCTACACTATCTTGCTTCAGTTTTTTTCTCTCTTATGGTGTTTGTGTGTGTGTGTGTGTGTGTGTGTGTATGTGAGTTAGTATGTGTGTGTATGTGTGTGTATGTGTGTGTGTGTGTTGAATCTCAACTTCCCCAATTAAAGTGCACTATATCTATGCCCTCTGTCTATATCTAAGCACTATATCTATACCCTCTGTTTATATCTAAGCACTATATCTATACCCTCTGTTTATATCTAAGCACTATATCTATACCCTCTGTCTATATCTAAGCACTATATCTATATCCGCTGTCTATATCTAAGCACTATATCTATACCCTCTGTTTATATCTAAGCACTATATCTATACCCTCTGTCTATATCTAAGCACTATATCTATACCCTCTGTTTATATCTAAGCACTATATCTATACCCTCTGTCTATATCTAAGCACTATATCTATACCCTCTGCCTATATCTAAGCACTATATCTATACCCTCTGTCTATATCTAAGCACTATATCTATACCCTCTGTCTATATCTAAGCACTATATCTATACCCTCTGTCTATATCTAAGCACTATATCTATACCCGCTGTCTATATCTAAGCACTATATCTATACCATCTGTCTATATCTAAGCACTATATCTATACCCTCTGTCTATATCTAAGCACTATATCTA
>JACXGJ010005976.1:0-36526 GCA_016801105.1 Esox niger | reverse complement strand
GAATTTATTCCTCATTGTTATTTGCATCAGTCTGTATTTATTCCTCATTGTTATTTGCATCACTCTGCATGTATTCCTCATTGTTATTTGATTCACACTGTATTTATTGTTCATTGTTATTTGCATTACTCTGTTTTTATTCCTTATCATTGTTTGTATCACTATGCATTTATTGTGTTTCTGTATTTCAATCACTTTCACACTTTTTATCTCTGCATGTACGTACATAAACATTTCCCTGTTAGTCTACACGGGTAGCTAACACAGCATGATCTGATTTGATTAACATGGACTCGGGTACCATTGCAGGCATCTGAACTCTCCCTCCACCACCACCTGATCTCGGACACATCAGATGTCGGCAGACGGCGTGTCTGAGGCAATGGGGGCATTTGATGTTGTGCAGATCCTCTGCTGAGCGACAGGAGAGTGAGTGATTGATGAGCTGACCACGCGTCTGACGCCGTTCTCTGGGATACAGGAGACGCAGCTGGCCTGATGACGGGCGGAACGGCAACTAAAATGATGCGCGATATGTTGCATGCGTCCCAACAGACCTTCTATCCCCTACATAGTGCATTATTTTTGACTAGGGCCAATAGGCCTGTGACACATTATGTGGGGAATAGGGTGCAGTTAGGGACTCAACTCTAGCACACTCACTGCACACACAAAGGATCCCAACATCAAAGCTATCCCAGCGTTTTTTTCTTGTGGTGATTCAGTCGCTCTCAAATAAGACATCTATCATCTGTGGCTCACAGAGACACCATATGTGGAGTTCACAGAGAGTTGGGCATGGAGTGAATGAGTGTATCCTCCAGAAGGAGGTTGAGGATATCTCTGACCATGAGGACACACTTCAGATCTCTTTGTTGGCGGGTGTGTTTTACGATGGTCTTTTTAAAGCAGACTACCCCATGACAGGTTGACTGGAAACCGACACTCACGGCACAACAGCCGTGTCACAGTAACGACTCCCATTACAGGCCAATGTTGAGCGTATGAATAAAAACTGTTTTATTCTGTCCAGCTGATTATAAGCTCAAGTGATTGATTGCTAACTGGTTACAGTAACTACACATTTTGACAATGGCTCTCTGCCGCAAACACACTGTACCAGAACGAGAACCCCACTTGGCAAACACTTCCACGGTACAAAGCGTATGCCAAAGCGTCCTGATATGATGAACGGTGTTTGCATAGTGCTGTAATTTGCTATCTGGGATGCTGCTGCTCTTTTCCACAGTTCTGTCCTGGAGCCTGTCTTGCTCTTTGGAGGGATCATCACACAATCTCTGCCATACTGTCCTCGGGCACTTCCACTCGAGAGGAATCCTATTAATCAGTGGCCTTAATGAGCTCAGCCCCGTACGTCCACAGGACACACCGACGCCCCGTCCAAATGGCCCTACTCCTTGTGCAGTGCACTGCTTTTCACCAGAACTGTAACGGTGACTGACAAGGTGTAGGATGTCAACGTAGCATCATAGTTTATATACAACCCTGACGTATTCATTCAATCCTGATGTATTCTTTCAATCCTGATGTATTAATTCAGTCCTGATGTATTCATTCAACCTGATGTATTCTTTCAATCCTGATGTATTCATTCAATTCTGATGTATTCACTCAGCCCTGATGTATTCATTCAATCCTGATGTATTCATTCAATTCTGATGTATTCATTGTATTCTTTCAATCCTGATGTATTCACTCAAACCTATGTATTCATTCAAACCTGATGTATTCACTCAATCCTGATGTATTAATTCAGTCCTGATGTATTCACTCAGTCCTGATGTATTAATTCAGTCCTGATGTATTCACTCAATCCTGATGTATTCATTCAACCCTGATGTATTCACTCCATCCTGATGTATTCAATCAATCCTGATGTATTCATTCAATCCCGATGTATTCATTCAACCCTGATGCATTCATTCCACCCTGATGTATTCAGTCAAACCTGAACGAATACATCAGCGATTGTGACCCTTAGCAGGAGGGGTCCGAAGTTGCATACAGTAGGACAAAAACATATGGTACAAATCTTTGATTTAAGAGAGTTAAAAAAATATATATATATATTAGGCGAAACTCGGCCTAATATAAATATAATGCTGTTGCTGTGAGTGCTGACTGTTACATAAATCCGAACGATGTACGGTGGGAAGTGTGGAGTGGCTTCACAAATAGTCCATCCCATACTGTACTGTGGCCACAGGTAACGTCTTCCCTTCTCTCTCATTCTCGTTCCTTCCTGTGGTGAAGGAGGTCAAACCGAAGGCACAGAGGGAACTGCTGTCCTTTCTAGATAACTATGTGAGGTTGTATGGGCATTGAGAGATGGCCTGGGTATTGTCGCCAGAAGAGTACTGGAAACCTCAGGATCATTATCTTTACAAACATACAAAAATACACAGCCCTGAGCTGCAATCCTCTCAGGGGTCCTCACTGACATTTCGTTAAGTCTTTCCATTGGAAGGAGACTGGGTAAGAGGGTTGTACAGCGTGAGCGTGACTGCCAGAGATTCGGTTTATTCCTTACCTTTCTGGCTCTGTAAGAACTCTCTCTGACAGGGCACCCAAAGGCGCACTTCAAGGCAAACCTCATCGACCAAAGACAGAAAGTGCAAATAATGTCTTTAGGCCAATAGGAAGCCATGAAAGAGACAATATTGGCCAGAAGAGACCCTCACTCAAGAAATCTGTTCGAAATTGTGTGCCAAACGTGAAATACAAGTCCTGAAGAACTAAACTTGATTCTTCTTGTTCCCTGGAATTTAAAGAGCCGTTAGGAATGCCTTATGTTGCACTGTTAAAAGCAATCTATTTGATCTACAAGATTGGCTCAATGGGTTGCATGTCTTTCATGCCGACGCCTAGCTGACATTTCTCTTGGGGTCTTGATAAATCAGCATTATAAATGCAATGTTTCATACCATAATTTGAGTTTCAGAGGGGAAATTAACATTCCTAACGCATTGACAAGGTTGGCCTTCAGCCGTAATTGAGGCTACAGGGACATAATGGAAGAGAAGGGATTCCCAGTAGATGGTGAGAAGAGGTTTTACTGTAATTTCTGGGAAAATGTTTCTTAAATAAGGCAGAGGGGAAGAAATTATATTACACTTGTACATTACGGCACTGGGGAAACTGCTTTGTTAATTTAAAAGTATGGCTGTTAAAATTGAATATTTTGAAAAAGGAAAACGTAAACATCAATGCTATTAATGACAGTTAAACTAAAACAGTACTGGGCAAACTAAATACTGAGATCACATTAACCTCATGAACAGTCATCTTCTTTTCTCTATTAAAACAGCCATTAAAGCGATAAGGTCTGCCATTGATTTGTAATATATTGATGCCATGGGAGTCTGTTACAGTTGTAAATCCTGGTGTCTTCTATGCAAAGAACACAGTTCCTGTTTAAATTTTAAAGGCCAATTTATGCTAAGCAATTGCTCAGCAAATACACAGCAATCAGTATATTGATAATTACTTGGAAAATATCAACAAGATTGTGTTTGTCATAATGACCTGTGATCAATTCTGCCAATGTCCTTTATTTCCCCTGAAACTACACCCACCTTGGGATAATATAAGCATTCTGAATACACAGTAGTTGTAAGAAACCTAGCCTCACAATTGGGCCACCAATAGCAAATGTGTGGATCTGTAATGCTTTAGCGACCTTCTGGCTAACTTTAGCTTGCCCCAAATGGCTCGCCATCACCACAGATACAAATTCACATCTTCTAGGATGATTCCCAAAACGATCACAGCTGGTACAATCTCTCTCGGGAGAGGAATAATGTACTAAATGCAATTTCATCTGTGATGATAAGTTTACCACATCTAAAAATGCTTACAAAATTGTGTTGATTCACACGCCTCTCAAACAAGCAAAATATCATGGCATATTTGTGTAAGGCAGCCTGGAATAACACAAGTGTTGATAACATCCAAAGTGTCTCAATTCTGTCCTAGCTGTACCATATAACGATGGAAAGAGTTCAGAGAGCTCAGAAAACAGAGGTGAGCTTTAAATCATTTGCATCTGTTCCCAAGGATATGATCTGCATAGTAAGTGTGGAGCGTTCAAAACACAACACAACAACCTACTGCTGCTGTTTGGTATTATCGTGTTGCTATATATTTAAAAGAAGTTTGGGCACCGTCGGGAATAACAACTCGTTACATTGACCTGTCTAAACAATTATTTATAGAGGGGGTGCATGGTACGCTGAGAAGGGCAAGTTTTCAGGGAAAATGCAAAACAGAGGCATATTCCTCCTTCGTCCGATCCTTTTCTTGAGCTTGTAACCCTATCCAAATACTGATACCTATAGACAACTTTCACTGTGTTCAAAACTCAATCATACCCGAATACTGATATCTATAGACAACTTTCACTGTGTTCAAACTACAATCATACAAAACAGTGGCTGACTTAGTGGGAAAGAAAGGCCTGTCTTCACTAGTACTAAGTTTAAGTACCCCAGAAATTATAGGCAGCACCTATTTGTTTTAAGTATAATTCTTTATTTGGCCTAACCTTTTATCAAGTATCAAGTTTGTTTAAACTCCCTATTCTTTCTTGTAAGTTCTTCATTATTAGACAGATTTTATTACACTTTCTGAGATCAAGGTAGTTGCAAAAGAGAGAGTTCATTGAGGACCAGTGTGATTTGATTCTGACAGTGCGAGTCAAGTAAAAAAAAAATGTTTGTGACATTGCAATGTTTCAACAAACAAATTAATTTAGTCAATGGTCAATTGTATCATAACATCGTAAAATTGCCGTGCCCCAATTCAAAATGTGAATACTTGGCCAAAAAAATAAATAGCAAGAAAATAAATTATATTTTATTGAAAGTTAATATTGTAAAAATAAATACACAAGAAAACATTGAATTCCACAAATGGTTCTCCAGAAGGGGTATTATGCTATGTTAGTTTTCAAGATCAAAAAGCACACGAGCCTACTATTTCAAAGGTGGGGAAACTTAAGATGTTGACAGTTTTTCACAGTTGTTTAAGCAGTATTCATTATGCTGGGAGGGTTAATATATAAAATAATTATCTTTATATATTCAAAGAGGAACCCCAGTTCTGCCTGGCAGGTGCTTAAGCTCAGCCCACACACCTCTATCTACAGGAAGTCAGACAGAGGTTTATTTACTAGGTCACAGCCATGCAGTGAGCTTCCCATGGATTTGTATGTGGGAGGGTTATTTTTGAATTTGCTAGCATTTGCATGGAGAAAGGTTCTTCAAAGGTTACTATCTCATCCCATGCCAAAAGTAATTGGTTCGTAATGACTTTGTCCAGCCCCTAGGTTTTAAGATGCAATCCTAGATTTTTGGCATTCTAAATTCATATGATATGTTATTAAAAATGCATTCTGGGGTTTTTGGCCAAAGGTTGTGAAAGTGCCACGGTTGCCAAAAACAGGTCCTCAAAATGGTTTACTATGTATCATGTATGCACAGATCTGTGGTCCCAAGTCAGCAAAGTCCCACACTTCACCACTGAATGTCATGTCTGTCTGAGGTACGACGTGACTTCTTACGGTTGATTATGCACATAAAAAATATTATACATCTAGCTCAAATGAGAGATTTTATAAAATGTTTGTCATTTGCAAAGGTCCCTGATCTCTTATTCAATTTGCAACACACAATACAACTAGATCAGCCTGTTTATTTTACAGTTTGTATCATACTCAAAATGAATGACGTCAGTGAAGTGGGCAGCTTAACAAACCAAAAACAGGGGGTTAAGTTTAGGGGTTAGGGTGAGATTTGAGGTTAGGGTTACGGTTATGTTTTTTGGAAAATACTGTGTGTTTTTATGGTTAGGGATATGAGAAATGTTTACAGTACATATAATCAGGAGCCGGTCATGTTCACATACAGATTGCAGCCATTCCAACATCAGGACAAAAGTTGCTCTGTGTCAGTAGGCTTGTGAAGCCTTCACATTTTGGAAAATTTGCTATTTCTATGTGTGTCCAGATATATTGGACGGTTTGTGTCATTGATATGATTTGGAAATTCAAATACAATACCTAAAAATGTGTCTGTGGTCCCGGTGAATTCCACAAGCTTTACCGGGAAGCTGATGGTACTGTAGCAAGCTGCCTGCATGCAACACATGATTAATATGAAATCCCTTACACAGATCTATACGTGCATTCCCCAAGTCTTGTCTATCTCCACTGATCTCGCAAGAGGTCCATAAAATATATTACCTTGTAATGTGATATGAATTGCTATGAATTGCTTTGCTCCAGTCATTTATACCAAGACCACAGCCTTAATGGCATAATGTCCAACAGAGTGATTCAGAATGGATAATAAATTAGGCCTGCCAGCTGTTGACATTTATTTCTGATGCCCTTACCTGCTTGCAAATCTGTAATTAACACTGTTGATCCTTGTGTGTTGCTAAATTAAATCACGCAGATCTAAGGGACAACTTGATGCAGTTATTGATAATGGCCATCAATTAATTTGTGCACTCTTCAAGCATCAGTCTCAGCTCAGTGCGATGCACCTGTTAGACTAATTAAGCACTCAGACAATTTGCAGTCAGACAGACAATTCTCCCACTGACTCTAACCAGAAAGAGATCTATTTCCTCTGCTAACGATATGAACCTTGTCATTTCTTTTGTCACTGCAGAAAGAAGAAATTCTCAACAAAAAAAAAATCCATCAAGCGTGAGCGCGATAAACTAGGTTTTCTATTATCACGCCGTGTTCTGCGACACTATCCTCATTTCTCATTCAAAGGCACCACAGACCTATTGTAAGAGCCATTCCTGGAGCCAGGTTGATCATTTTTGTAATTGTTTGCGTGAGGAGGGCCGCCCCAGCGGGCAGTGGCTTCAACAGCCTCACGTGGGATGGCAAATTACTTACTGCCCTGTAGTGATTATTGCAGGCTCATTGAGGAGACGACTGGGTCGTACCCACGGGATAGTTACCCAGGCTGCTACATGGCGCCAGGGTACACTATGTGCATTGGAGAGTTCCGGGCCTTGAGGCCGGCAGGAGGGCGGGAGAGTGAGGGGAGCTGGCTGCGCCTCCAAGGACAAAATAATGGAAGTGGCTCAGAGAGTACAGCCGCAGGGGTCGTGTGGTCCATTGCTTCCTGTGTGCTATAAAAGGCGCCCAGATATGGGAGTCACCCCTGTCATCTCACGTCTAATGGGGGGAGGTTGGAGCTCTGCTCATCGGACCTCCTGTCTAATGACCAGAGCGCTGCACCATAGAAAAAGGCAATGGAAGAGAAGAAAACGGGCATTATGATTGTTGGTTTAATAGGGTGTTGTTGACCCTGTCCTCAAAAGCAGTTAGAAGGGACGTTTGAGCATTTTGTGCTTGCTAATCTGTGGCTGTTGGAGTGTCAATTATAATACCTGGTGTGTAAAGCTAGGAAGTAAAGCTGAATGAACAAAGTGAGGGAGAGAAAAGGGATGTGAACCCCTGATAATGCCAGCCCAGGCTGTACCAAGTCCAGCCCGCATGAATACAGCCCTATGGATACCTAAGAGAATCGTTAAAACAATAACAATGTTTGTGTAGAAACAAGCGTTCCATGCCGCTATTGCTATCATTATCTCAGGCAATAATGAGCAGGGAGGAGGAAGGTGGGAAATAGGAGGGAGGTATGTAAATTAGTCCGCTCAATCAGGAAAAGAGGAGAGGGGTGCAATTTTCTTCCAAATGAACTAAACATTCTTTCTGCTAATAAGAATTGCAGATGAAGTGGTCAAGGTAATTATCAACTTGACAATCAGCACTCTATTGCCAGAGTGAATTACAGCTGAATGAAAAGGCATGCTAGGCATAGGAATACGCAGATTTTTAATTACTGTAAGTTCATCGAGTTGGCAATGCAATTACATTTTTTTCTTTCTTTTGATAACGCCCACTTCTTTGTATTTCTAGGATCAATGTGGCTCAGTACCTGAGCTCTAAGGAAAGGATATGAATGACAGGTTTACCTCAGACACTCACGATGCTTCCAATTTCCTTTTGAAGATGCACTCCCTTTCAATTCATTTTTTAAATAAATACTGTGCATAATGGTGATAGTTGCTCTGCAAAACTCCATGGGCCAACTGTAACGATGATTGGCCACTAGTCAATAGATTTTTAGTTACATAATTTAGTAAATAATAAAATCATTGTGTATCTGAAATTAAAAAGGTTTTGTTGTTTACCAAATCATGGTGTATATATATTTTTTTATTCTTTGTAATCCATTAATTAATTAAGGCTAATAGTCATACTGTATAATATGATAATTGTTCAGCAATATATTTATAAGGAAAAGTAAACAATGTTGGCCATAGCATTTCAATAATGGTACTTTGATTATATTTTTTGAAGTTATGATACAGACTGGATGTGAGTAGCATGTTAGGCTGGTATAGTGAACAACAGCTTAACATTTGACCATTCTGGATGTGTGGTTAGTGGAAAGTATTTATTTCCTTAAGATTAGAACCAATCACAATAATCCCCCGGTAGCAGTGTACTACCCAGAAGACAAATAGGAAGGTCCTGTACCTTTGTTGAAATCTCCAGCATATTTTGGCGAGTTACTCATTTATTTTGTAATTATTATGTTTACAGAGCTCTCACTAGTAGTGAGTAATTCATTTCAAGAGTTATGGTGACTGAGGCACTTGGTAACACTACCACACAAAATGTGTGATTACTAAGAGGCTACAAATCATCCCACAATAACTATTTTCTTGTATTTTTTTCTTATATACAATCTCACATTTATTTTAGGTAATTTACCAGACCCCTCTTTTCCAGTTAGTGCATTTATCTGAAGATAGCTTGGTGGAAAACCTCAGTTGTATATGAGTAAATGCTTCCTCAATCATGCAGCTAACATCCCAGTTATATTAAGGAAACTGTAAGGAAAAAAAGGTTAAGTGCAAGTTCACCAAATGCAAAGGCCTTCAGGACAGAGAAAAGCATTACTGGTGGAAGGAGCCCTGCCAGGCGGATGTGACGGGCGACCGACCACAGGTGGCAGAACAGAGTACTCTGGTTTAGATGTGCGGCTTGAGCATTGCTTGACAGTAGGGGACAGTTCCGCTTTGGAGTCAGACAGCAAGTCTTTCAGCAGACATGACCTTCAACGGGATGCCAGTGGAGTAAAGGAACTTGGGAGGGTTGAACACCAGGGTGGCCAAGCCCTTCTGATGGCAGAGGTATTACAGCACAATGGGAGACCCCTGTCACACGACTCAGTATTAGGGAGTGTTACGGCATGTCAACACAGCTTGCATAACTGCATCGCTTCCTCTGTGTGACCGCCCCACACGAGGAGTGAACCAGCGGTCCTCTGAACACAGCGACAGCGGCCACCCGTGAAGCAGCATCACCAATGCCATACTAAAGCTGCGTCTCTTACAAAGCAGCAGAAACAACTACTCCAAGTCCTTGGAATGACGTCACAGAGCGCAATGCTACCAGGGTGCACCGCTAACTGGCTAGCCATTTCACACCGGATACACACGAAGAGAGATCAGCAATGTTCCACCACCTAGGTATGTCTCTGTGGAAATCATGTGGGAGCATTAAAACAGTAACAAACCGAGACCTTCCCATGGCTAGTCCAAGCCCCTCTGGGGCCCTGGATTAGGTCTCAAACTGTCTCAATATTGCTGATTCAATGCTGTCTCTGCAGCTATAAACACACTTCTGGCTGGCCCTCCCTAATGAGAGCAAAGGCCACAGTCACTTCATATTAGTGCTCGTTTCATTTTCCCCACGATCCTGCAGGGATGGAAACCAACTGGAAAATGTCACTACTCACAAAGGAGAGGATAAAGACGTTCAGCCATCTCCCAAGGCCTGACATTATAAATAAGGGACTAGATAGACATAGCTGCAGTTTATTTTCTATTAAAATCTAGTACCACGGAAATTTGATTTTGCTTTCCATAATTAGATCATCAGATTACATTTTCATCATGGACAACAACCAAAGTGAAGCCATAGCTTTACATAACAATTTTGTCCAGAATTCAAGTGTGCTATCGGCACAGCTCTGTAGATGAAAGGTCTGGCGGAAATTTAGTGTGAAGGATTAGTGATTTTTTTGGGCTTGTGAAGCAAGAAGCTACCATTTGAATCTTCAAGATACTTACTGTTCATATTATTATTTAGAAAGCTACTCTTTGGACACCCAGGGCTAAAGAAACTGTTCAAACCATAGATATAGCCTGATTAATGAAATAATTTTTGTTGGACTTAGTGCAAGTGTACCTAGGAAAAAACTAAGTTATATCACGGAGGGTATCAGTCTGTGCTTAGATTTGTTGAATTTACTCAACAGATGGTAAAAAAAGTAATTTGCTGGTAGACCAAACAGCATGTGCATTGTCCAATCACAGTTCAGATACAATCCACATGATAATTTAGGGAAGCTGATTGGTTCAGGTGCCTTTTATCGACAATGTGATTGGATGCAGTTTTCATGCTTTTTGAAAGTGACAGAAAAATACATTTCTCTAAACGAAGATTAAAACATAACAATAAACATACTAATTGTTTTTCAGTTTGAGAAGAGAATACAGTTTACAAGGCTTGATAATACTTTCATTTGAACCCTTCAATGATAAACTAGCAGAAGTTGACTCACATGAATTTTTGTAATGACTGGTATTTGCTCATAACATTTTTGTGTTGGTGTACACCAAAACCTTAAAACACAGCTGCTTTCAAAAATACTTAATTACCTTATCTGGGAAGAAAACAATTTCACCCATATTGTAAGTAATTATAGTTCATCGTTAATAGAAAATCCTGGGCTTTTATTTTAAGTGCCAAGGACTGCAGAATTGTAATACAGTGCTTCTGTAACACATCATCCAGCTTGCCTCAAAATACTTTCCCAGAGGTAAGTGAATTACACCTTATCAGTCACTGTGTGGAGAATGGAAATATGATTAGAAATATCCTGACATTTTACCAACGCTCCAAAATAAAATCGTTATTTAAGATTTCGTTTTCTCAGTATTTATTCAACCATTCTATTTAAATATTGTATATCCGGTCTAAGCTTTACAGTATGTTAATTAAACTCTACTTATAAATATTAAAACAAAACAACCGGCTATAAAAACATGATAAACAATGTTTACAAGGCAAGACAGCAGTTGTTTCGTTCCACTGCAGTAAACGTCGTTTGCCATAAAATCAGTCATTTGTATTTGTGATGCCATTCAAGGTGAATGGAACAATCTACTGTAATCAAACAATAAGAGATTATGCAAAACAGCAAAATAATAATATTACTACTTTATTATATGTGGGCAGAATCTCAGTTTGACGATCGACCACCATGTAGAGCATCAGTCTCCGTCTATGTCTATGTTGAAATCAGAGTTTAGTGTTAGGGATTTGGGAATCGTTCAGCAGTTGCTGATAATCCCCAACGTGTGAGTTAAGGAACTGGATTTTGGGAGAGAAGGCAGACACCTTGGGGCAATGCGAGGGATACCCAGACCAAAAATCCAGTGATTGGAAATACAATCCAAATCTCTGCCCCATGGTCACGCATCACGCAGGCAGATTGGAAATATTTAATCTGACAGCTCACATTTCACAGGAGGGACGACTGTGTTTTTATCCTGCAAGGTCATGGGAAGGCGGAGGGATACCGAGGATCTGGGTCGTGAAACAGCACCTGCATGTTCTTAGTTTACACACTTCTTTATGAGGGCATTCAAGTCAACACCCACAGAGACAGTGCACATAAGGGCACCATGTCATAAAACCTTTTTTAAGGTATGACAACTTCCTATAGTACCTTAATGGATTGGTGTCAATTGCTCAGATCAGTCAATGATCACAAGGGATGAAGAGTTTGTGATATAGAGGAAATGGCTGTGTGGAGTTGCTCTGTCCTTGAGACGTTTTGATTATAAAACTGAAATTAGTGCATGGCAGCCTTTGAAAGGTCACCTGATATGCAAGGAATTAGATAATATTTTTTCATACCCTATGGTCCTAAACTTTAATAACTACAACATGAATACATTTAAAGTTTAATTTAGGAAATTGTGATTTAAATGTTTCTGATACCAGAAAGAAGCTAAATGTGTGCTTTTTTAATATTAAACCACCGTAATTAGATTTCTCCAGAAAAAATGTTCAAGGGATGAATCGTAACTTTATATTTTTTTGCCGGACCGCGTAAGCGGAACCGGCCTAGAAGAGCGAATGACTGACTGACCACCTCGTTAAATGGCATAAAGGTTAGAGACGCGAACCATAGAACAACAGATCTCTCGTTCGCCCCCCGTATCTACTATAACATGTCATGCCTCAGGGTGTGTACAGGACAGCCAGAAAGCTCACTGAAACCTTCTGTGGCTAAGATGGTTTAGGCAGATATTACGACTAGTTCAGGATAGACAAACACTTCGCTGGCTACTCGTCTTTTCACTTCACGAAAAACTCAGTTATCGTCCTCTAGCAGCAGGATATTATGCTGCCAGCACTCACATTCTTTATCACAATGAAAGCCATTATTGAAATGTACTATGCAATATAGGTAACAATCGAATCTTTGAAAAAGAACAGACAAGAATACCATTGGAACGGACATTAAACATAAAATGTACAGACTAAATTGTTAACTAATACCTGATATATTTCAATGGTAGCTTTTATTTTGAAAAAATAAAATTGAGTTAGCGTAATATACTGCTGCTAGAGGAACGGTAATAAATCAACGGATGGCCATCAATATCGTCACATATAGCGATAGATACAGTACCAACGTTATTCACGAATGGCTAATTTGCTGTAAAAACGACCAGGGGCAAAAGAGGATTTGTTCAGGATAGACATAAAGCTCGCAGGCTACAACCTTAGCTACGTAATATAGAAGCCTAAAATGAGGTGGAGGAAAACTTAAAAACTTTAACACAATGGTTAATGGTGTCTAATGAAATATTCAAATTCGACGTGGTGTTAACGCGTGACAAATCTGTATAATGTCAAGAGGCTATACCGACATCTTGCGAATGTCCGCAATGGTGGGGTTGTGATTAAGGACCCAGCCATTCCGTGAACCGCTATGGTCCGAATCTTCGGAGGGTAACAACAATCAATGCTTTTTATTGCGGGCCGGCTGAACAAGCCTTGCCTGGTCTCTTGTTTAAATTATAATGCTTGACTTGGCAGTATTTCACAGGCATTCAATATATAATAAATATAATAAGTTATTTTCTTGTTATGTCTGAATTTGTGTAGAAACAATAACATTCCTAGACAGCATAAAATCAATTTGGTCAAAATCCCAAAGAACAGTGGCCAGAGTATAAAACAAAAACATATAACAAACATATACACATTAAACTTTTTTGAGGCAAAGGCAGAAATTGAGACGAATAATTTCTGAATTTTTCTATTTAAGTGTAGGATCTTGTTAACAAAGAAATGGTAGTGAAAAAAATATTATTAGTAGTATAAATGCACACCATTTATATTCAGTGTTTTAACTGTATTCAAATTCAACCAATTACAAGTTAAATTACCATCACCTGAAATCACACAATACAGCTCTCTTAAACCTAAACCTAACTCTATAAATGTTTGCCGGCAAGATATTTTGTGTCCCATAAAATAAACTAATGCAACAAATTTCAGTGGGAGAAGAAAAAGTTTTGAAGGATTATGGGCTTTACACACCTTGCATGGGGTGTTTGTAGTAATTTCTTGTGGGGAAAAAAGCTCAGGAAGAATCAGAAGAAAAAAACTATCATTCCCGAATGATTTAATTTACAGACGGGGTAAGCTACAACATCTGAACTGAAACAGACTGGGGAATGCCATGGTATTTGTGAATTATTTGGCTAGGTCTTTTCAAATTATTCACCTGTGCCTTTTTTCTGTATTCTGTAAGTATTTAAAAAAAATTGAATACTACAATCTCTCTGAGCTACAAATTGTCCATAGAGCTCAGAAGAAAGATATGACCAAGGCACAGATCTGGGGAAGGGTACCAAAAACCATCTTCACAATTAACGCTTCACCAGAGGAAACAGTTGCCTCCATTATTAAATGTTAGAAGTTTAGAACCACTAACACTCATCCTAGAACAGACCACCCAGTCAAACTGTATAATTCTTAAAGAAATGCCTTGGTCTGACAGAGCTCAAAAGTTTCTGATTGGAAAGGGAGAATCTTACAAAAAGCATCTCTACAGTACTCCACCAATCAGGCCTTTTAAGTAGAGTGGCCAGACAGAAACCACTTTTGTGTAAAAGGCACATGACAGTCCATTTGGAGATGACCAAAAGGCACCTAGAAGACTCTCAGACCACGGGAAAACAAGATTCTCTGGTCCTATGAAACTAATATGGAACTCTCTGGCCTGACATGTATCATGTCTGGAGGAGACCAGGCACCACTCATCTGGCCAATACCATCCCTATGGTGAAGCACTCTGGGGGCAGCTCTGGGAAACAATAACATCCAGAGCCTTAAGCTTCATAGCTTCCACATTGTGGTCAATAATTTGAAGTATAATTTTTTATTTATTAACGGAAATAATTACACTACAGAAATATAGAAATGTCCTTGTTTTCTAAAGAAAAGCAAGTGTTTTGTCTAATAAAATAACAAAAAAAACTGATCAGAAATAGAGTGTGGACATTATGGATGTTGTAAATTAATATTATAGTCGGAAAGAGCAGATTTTTTAAGTAATTTCTACATTGGCGTACAGAGGCACTTTATCAGCAACCATCAGTCCTATATTCCAATGGCACGTTGTGTTTGCTAACCCAGGTTTATAAAAGGCTAAATGATGGATTATTAGAAGAACATTTTGCAATTATAGCTGAAAACTGTGTTGATTAAAGAAGCAATCAAATGATTTTTGATTAGTTCAGTATCATTAGCATCAGCGTTTGTGGGTTCAATTACAAGCTCAAAATGTTGAGAAACAAATAACTTTCTTCTGAAACTCGTCAGTCTATTCTTGTTCTGAGAAATTAAGGCAATCCCATGCAAGAAATGATAAAGAACCTGATGATCTCATACAACACTGTGTACCACCCCCTTCACAAGAGAGCACAAAATGTCTCTAACCAGAATAGATCGGAATGGGAATGGGAGGCCCTGATACACAACTGAGCAAGAGGACAAATACATTAGAGTGTCTAGTTTAAGAAACGGATGCTTCACATGTCCTCGGCTGGCAACTACATTAAATAATACCTGCAAAAAACAGTCTCAACATCAACAGTGAAGAGGTGACTCAGGGATGCTGGCCTTCTAGGCTAAGTTGCAAATAAAAGCCATACCTCACACTGGCCAGTGAAAAGAAAAGATTAAGATGGGCAAAAGAACACAAGCATTGGACAGAGAATGATTGGAATAAAGTGTTATGAACAGTCAAATGTAAGTTTCAGGTGATCACAAAGAAAAATATTTGTGAGATGCAGGACAAATGGAAAGAGGCTTGAAGAGTGTTTGATGCCATCTGTCAAGCATGGTGGAGGCAATGAGAGGGTTTGGGGGTGTTTTGGTGGTGGTAAAGTGGGAGATCTGTACTGGGTAAAAGGTATCTTGAAGGAAGGATATCTCTCAATTATGTTCGATTTGATAACTGATTGAAGCAAGTTTTCGCCTAAAACAGGAAACTCCCAAAGCACAGCTCTAATAAATATAAGAACTATTTAGGGAAAGAGTCAGCTGGTAATCTGTCTATAAATCATTGGCCATCACAGTCATTGGATCTCAACCCTATTGAGTTGTTGTGGGAGCGGCCTGACCTTAAGAATTGCAGATCAAGCCAATCCAACTTGTCCAGCTTTAGGAAACATGCAGTGAAATATCTTCAGATTACCTGATCAAATTGACACAGAGAATGCCAAAGTTCTGCAAAGCTTCAATTGCTGCAAATTGAGGATTATTTAACGGAAGAAAAATCATTATTTCTAACCTTGTCAGTGACTATATTTCCTATTCATTTGGCAATATTTCCTATTCAAAATCCATGTATGTATGGAAAACAAGGACATTCTATGTGACCTCAAACCTTTCAACAAAAACCGCTAAGGTGTTTGCAATGAATCGATGTTTCTGATATATCATTCCTAGCTGGGTAATACACTCTAAATTATTAAACAAAGGTGGAGGTACTCTTAAATTTTGCTTTCCAATAAAACTTGAAGAATAAGTATGCTTTAGCTCTTCCTCTAATATTCAGACAAGAGTCATAGACACCAAACTAGAAAATTCATAGATCAGTAGAGTAGGAACCTTTCTGAATATTTGAGACCTGCATCCTTGCTTTCCTCTTAGGTTGTCCTCGATTGGATTCCAAAAACACGGTTGTGGTACGTTTCAGTTCATTTTCGAGTTTCCCAATTTCATTGGTTCTAAATGAAAGACACACAAGTGAAATCCCACAACAGAATTATCAGCAAAAAACGGTTTTAGAAAAATAGATAACAATATTAATAACATTGAAAGACAGAATTAATCCTACTAACGTAGAGAAAACATGTATATAGTGTTTGTAACTTCGTATGTGTGTCTCTATTGGTGAAAGCATGAGTCGTCCACTTTTTCCCAGTTAAACATGGTCAGGGTAGTGGGCCAGACAGGTCAAGACGTCAGCTGTCTGGTCGTTTGTCGTCATGAAGTTTAGAAGCCACAGTAAAGCACTGAGCTGTCTTCATTGCACGTGGCCTTGTGGTTATGTGCAATGTAGTTCCAATACCTGGTCGTGATGCAGAAGATGCACTGATGGTGCACTCATGGCCCTCTAGACAACATTGGTAGTCCATGATAAGTCTGTGGCTATGTGAACCTATTGTAGAGGATTTCCAACTGCAAACTGCCCTCTATCTACTGTAGCCGTGTTAATGTTGATTTGGACATGTTCCCTGCTCTGCTTCATAACATAAATTCTCATCTCCTCTGCTTTGCTGATGTTGACGTAGTGGCCGTTGTCCTGGCACTACAATGCCAGGTTGCCTTGAACCCTAACTAGTTTTTGTTGGTTATTAAGCCAAAAAACGTGGTGTCTTTAGAAAACGTAATGATGGAATTGCATGGCAAAAGACACACCCTAGGGGTGGCCCTAATGTTAAGAGTCAGTGAGCAGGAGGCAACATTGACGCTCTTCACAGCTGTAGGTTTGCCAGTCAGAAAGTCAAGTCGGCATGGCATCCTCTTTGGATCTGTTGTGTTGGGTTGGAAAATTGGGGTGGGTCCAGCAGTCCTCGCAAACTGCCTTTTCTGTGGGCCATGACTTTCTTTATGGCAGGGATTTCCGAATCTGTGTTGCATCCACGTTGACCACAGGTTCTAGGCACGCCTGCTGTCCCACTGGTAACAGGATCCTAATTAGGGATTTTGACAGGTTAACTTCCATTCTCTGACTTCAACTGGAGCAAACATAAGTTTGGGATTTGACTTTCAGCAACATATGGAGTAGCGGTCCAGCGAATCATGTAATGTGCATTATCCTTTCAATCCCTGAATCTAAATGACTATGTCGAAAAGGGTAAGATGGGAATTTTCTGTGAAGTTTTATGGAGACAATGCCAAGGTCGGCTCAAAATCTGTGATCCTGAGCGGGGTAAAATTGATGGGTGCCTGTAAGTTCAATAATGGTTGATGTCTGGGAAATGTGTTCATCTCCAGCACATGAATACTGATACTGGGGTGTGATAAGAAGCAATACAATTTGTTGAGATGTGCATCAGAGTAAATGTTTTGATCTTCTATTCATGCAACAAGATCATCTTTGTGATTTTGATATCATGATATTGGAAGCGAATGAAAGAGTTTTAAGAGGGGCATTTTAAAAATCTATCAGGCCATGGATCTTTCTGAGGCTCAGATATTTACAAGGCGACATCTGAAATGTCTTGATGCCATGATTCCTGTTATGTCACGGTTGAAAGAAGATTCACACTGTGGCTTTCGAGGCTTTTTGGTCTCCAGTTGGAAATGCTTGAGCACATCTGGTAATAATTGATCTATGTAGCTTTTATATGTGTTGCTGGAATCAAGTTCAGTCACCAGGAAATCCATCAACAAGAAATCCATGCGCTGTGTTTACAAGACAGAGTCTTTATGGAATGAAGGATAATGGTTGTGTTACAGATCATGATGATAACTGACGATTTTAGTTGCCACTTTGCTGACCTCCCCCAGTTCATCTAGTCATGCTTCTGACCTGAAACAGGTTAAAAAAGACTCTGGACTCAGCCCACATGCATCGATTAACTATTACAATTTGGACTGTTAATATGTTCACCCGGCACAGCCAGAAGAGGACTGGTCACACCTCGGAGCCTGGTTCCTCTCTAGATTTCTTCCTAAATTTCGGCCTTCTTAGCGAGTTATCCTAGCCACTCAAATTCAACACTACTCTAAAATAAATTGTATTGATTGAATTTTGTTTTATTTTGTTTCATTAGGAGCAAATTTACAGCTAGCACATGGATAAGTAGCTGAACATCAGTCTACTTTATTTTAGGACAGAAAATTTGTTTTTGTTTTCCCATTGGCCCAAACACACCCTGTTCTATTTCCCCAACACATTCCCTTAGCCAACCACAGCAGCCCCATGTCATGAATACATTGGGGCCATATACGTCTACAGAGCACCCATGCCTATATCTACCTCACACAGCAGAGGCAATAAAGAAAAAAGTATTCATTGAACTATTCATTGAACTTCAGTCTAAGCACTGTGATTTTGTCATTTTCTCTTCTCAAACACGCCGCTGTGTTTTTGTACTGCACTAAATTTGGTCAATAGACATTGGTTGCAATGTCTTTTTGCATGATCTGATTTGCTGCATCCATAATATCAGATTTCCAAATCTCATTAATATGCATTGTTTCTGAAGTGGTGGCCTCATGCAGGCAGAAGCACACGGCAGGCTGAAGATCTGTGCCTACATACACACACCATGAACTATTTAAAATTGCTACCATACATATTTTCAATCTTTCCATATCTTTTCAGGAGAACTGTGACATTTGGCTCAGATTACCTGTTAAAAGTGCAGCCATGAAGAGACAAGTCTGGATGCCATCTATTTTTGTAACTCTAACTAAAATATCCATAATGTTATCAACATTCACACTAGCTGTGTTATCGAGTACGATATAAGAGCGCAGCGCTCATTTTTCTATGTAGCAGGGCCTCCCTGACGTGGAAGCATGTGTCCAGTTGTCTCCCATCTCCAGAGAACTGTCAGTCAGCTGTATACAGTAGTCAACTATCGGTCAAAACTAATGGCACATTTATTAGGGCGAAATTATGCATTCCTCAAAACTAGTTTGAAAGCACGATTTTGCTAAAATAACAATCGCGTGAAGCGACTAGTTCATTTCCGATTAAGGAATTCGCTGTTTCAGAACTGAACAATATTGAGAGACTGAAGGAGAGGGCAGACTCAAATGGATTAGTTTCATTGTATGGAATCCCTGGGAGGTTGATGGATTATTGTAAATGTCTCCTTGTATTCATTCAAATGCTCCTGTTGCGGTTTTGCTTGTCTGGGATGAGCCTGTTTGTTTGACGTCTTGGTCTGTGCTCAAGGCAGTGTGTGCATTTGGACAGACTAGTCAACAAATGTGCTGTTAACAAGGCAAATCTAGGGGGAGGAAGGGAACACACATAACTGAGTCATGATTCCACACATTCACAGAGGCAGGCCTAATTAGAAAGGTCAATAGCTCTGTGCGGTTATCGACACTGGGTATGTAATTTACTGGGTAAATGCTATAAAAAGGTGAGTAAACACTATTTCTCAAAAATGTGTGTATGGCGGTTACAAGCATTTACTAACCACTATACCCCTGATGTTAATAATGTTTGACAACTATTTGCTTCTTGCATGTTGTTTGCTAACACTCATTTAGGACCATTGACCCAATTACCAGATGTTGTCTATTTCATATTAGAATAACAGTCTTGCTATCCATGCCACTAGTTGCCCTTTATTGTTCTTTTGATGTTAAAAGAACATAAGAAAGAGATGTGTTTGGTGATGTATGTTCCCCCATGTAGTCATGGCATGGTTCTGTTCAAGAACTGACAAGCATTTTCTTTGAATCTATCGCTTGATGATTTTATTTATTATATTTGCTGTGTGAGTTTTTTTTTATGTATGTTTTGTTACAATTAAACTGATCCAAATATTAGGGGACAAGAGGCCATTTGTGTTTAGATTCTTTCTCAAAGATTCACACTCTGCCGACCTCTGGAATATGAGATGTTTACATTGCCCATTTGGCTTCACTGGCATGTGGGCCATAGAATTTAAATGTGCACTGAATTTTGATTGAGAAGACACATGTAAATGATTTGTGAAAATAGCCTTTTAGAACTAAACACAGACACATTCTCTAGAGCGCTTGTCCTTGTCACTTCCTTCTTTGTCAGTACTCAACAATTCACTTTAGTATGGTCCTACAAGCCTCCCAAGCACTGTATTGAAAAAAGATGCATATGCTCTCACTATAATGCAAACTACAGAACGATCCCCTTTGGATAAACTTGGATGGTTGGGAGATACACGTTGGCCCTGTCCAATGCATGCAGTATTATAACCTAACATCTGCTTGGAGCTGAGCTGCAGCCTCAAGGCATTATCAAAATGCTCACCTTATTTCTGCACTGCAAAAAAAAAGGATATACATTTCTACCTCAGGTCACTTTGCCTGTAGCTAATGTTTTTTTTTTTCTTCTAGATTTTCATTCTGGTTAAGCTTGGAACCAATTTCACAGAGCCCAGGATATGTACAGGGAAGCTTGACAGAGTCACTCAAATCCCTGTCTGCACAAGAGAGAAACTGAGAGAAAGAGAGAAAAAGGAAGAGATAGGTAGAGGATAGACAGAAAGCAAAAGAAAGAGAGAAACAGAAAAAGAGAGAAGTTTTTTCTGTTCTGGTACTAAGAGCTACTGGAACACAATGACTAATGCTAGGGTTGAGCGCATGACCCAGATTGTGCAGGACATGCATTTGGCCATGTGCAAGACCATTTTATTTTAATCAATGTTATAATTTGGCAGAATGTCACTTCTGCATTTAGGGCACAACAACAGAGTTCTACGGTGTCAGCTCAGGGATTTCATTTAACAACCTCTAGGTTACAGGCCCAATGCAGTAACCATTAAGCTGGAGATTGGACAGTCTCTGGTCATATTCATGGCATAGCAGAAATAATAAGCAGTTTTGGAAATCTTATATGTATATACATATATACATTTTTTTTTTATATTATTTTTTTGAATTTCTGTTCTTCTGTCTATTGGATTTGACCATACCTGTACATACATTTATATGGTTTACATACATTGGTGTACAACAAGCAACAATATTCTATATTCATATCGAGTTCTAATGGGGTATGAAAGTCAAACTAAGCAACTGAGCTAGTTCACGTAATCAATGGAAATGCTGTATTCATTGGTTTACAATGAAGCTACATTGAAAAAAACGTTTGCACTCAGTTGGGCTCATTATTCCCTTCTCTGCCCTGCAACATTTCCCCAGGTCCATATTGTATAAGAGAAAGTACTGCAGCAAATCTGGAAGAAATAAATAAATACAATAATAACAATAATTACAATAATAAATACAATAATAACAATATATATATATTTTTTTATATATAAAATCCTAAATAACGCTTCATAAACATATCATTTCCTGCAAATCTACCAAAAGAGAATCTGTAGCCTTGCTGCTGCTTGTATTTCAACAAACAAGACATTTTAGATAATAATTATCCGCTTATGATATACTTCTATCAGGTAAGCTGAATTTTCAGTTTTGAGAAGATTTCCCAAAACGTTGATGTATTTCAGTTAATCCTGATTCATCCTAACGTATCAGTCGAACATTCCACTCCATCACCGTCTGGCATGGGTCTCCTTCTGCCCACTGGATTCTCTCTGAAGATGGTTAACTCTGGCCATTACAAAAAATATACAAACAAAATGGGGAGGCTCTCCCATAGAAACCAATGAGATATAACAGCTGGGGTCTGGTCACCTCTACTCATCGACTTTCATTAAAACACTTCTCCAATGACAGGATCCTTGGAAGGAACCACATACTCGGCAGAAAGAGGGAGTGTGGGGAGTGCTATTACCTTATTTGAGGCCAAGTGTCCCCTCTGCAAAATACTGCTGACATATCTCTAAATGAATAATTACGGTAAACTCAAGGGCTTTAGTATGAGATCAATAAACAATACCAATTTAGACTAACACCTCTGTATGTGACCATTAAAAATATGCATAAACTTTGTTAGCTCTCACATGGATGCAATGAGCAGGCTATATACTGTGCCATGGGGAGCAGAAAAGAACTGTCATGCATTATCTAGTGATCATATAAAGCCATTTATTATCACATAGTTGTTTGGCTCCTTTAAATCAGAATGATAACAGAGATCACCCAAATGGTCAGTGTATAAATAGTCAATGAGTTTGTTAGCTCTCACATGGATGCAATGTGCGGGCTATATAATGTGCCATGGGGAGCAGAAAAGAACTGTCAAAAGACCTGCGTAACAAGGTAATGAAACTTTATACAGATAGAAAAGTATATTAAATATATCCAAAGCCTTGCAAATGCCAGTCAGTACTGTTCAATCACTTATTAAGAAGTGGAAATGGGTATCTCTTGATACCAAGCCAAGGTCAAGTAGACCAAGAAAGATTTCATCCAAAACTGACAGAATAATTGTTCGGGATACAAAGAAGAACCCACAGGTAACCTCAGGAGAAATACAAGCTGCTCTGCAAGAAGACGATGTGGTTGTTTCAAGGAGCACAATAGAATGATGCTTGAACAAAAATGAGCTGCATAGTTGAGTTGCCAGAAAGAAAACCTTTACTGCACCAATGCCACAAAAAGGCCTGGGTACAATATGCCTGACAACAACTTGACATCCTCACAGCCTCTGGCACGCTGTAATTTGGAGTGACGAGACCAAAATAGAACTTTACGGTCACAACTATAAGCAATATGTTTGGAGAGGGATCAACAAGGCCTATTGTGAACAGAATACCATCCCCACTATGAAGCATGGTGGTGGCTCACTGATGTGTCAGGGGTGTGTGAGCTCTAAAGGCACAGGGAACCGTGTTTTGATGGCAATATGAATGCTGGCAGACAATTTGCATTCTTCTGTACGAAAGCTTAACATGGGACGCTCTTGGACTTTTCAGCACAACAATTACCCTAAGCACAAGGCCAAGTTGACCCTCCAGTGGTTACAGCAGAGAAAGGTAAAGGTTCTGGCATTACCATCACAGTCTCCTGACCTTAATATCATCGAGCCACTGTGAGGAGATCTCAAACATGCAGTTCATGCAAGATGACCAAAGACTTTGTATGACCTGGAGGCCTTTTGCCAAGATGAATGGGCAGCTATACCACCTGCAATCATAGACAACCATTACAAAAGACTGCACGTGGTCATTGATGCTAAAGGGGACAAAACACAGTATTAAGAACTAAGGTTATGCTGACTTTTGAACCAAGATCTTTTTTTCTTAGTTGCCACGTTTTGTTTCATGATTGTGCCATTCACTTATAACCTACAGTTGAATATTTATCCCATAAGAAATAATAGATGTGTTTTTTCTGCTAACTCATGTTTTCTGTACAAACAATTCTCTAAGGGAATGCAGGCTTTTGAGCAAAACTGTACATTAATCTGAGAACAACAGCTATGCACCCCATTGATCCTATTTTATGAATACATAAAACAAGCTATGTCATAGGCTACTTCTATTCAAGTAGCACTTAGATTCATTTGGATTTACCTAGCTCAGATGTTCCCAATCTCAGCCTTTTCACGCTTTCATTGAAGTCATTGTGGCTAGCAGGTTGAGCAATCATAGCTGGCATGCATGCTAGAAAGTATGAAGTCTATTTAAAAAAAGGAAGGTATTTGTGAGCAACGAATGCATTTCTCATCTCCTCCCCCTGCAACCTTTCGCTGGATCTCAAGTTTACAATAAAAAAGAATTCACTGTCCTCTGTCAATATACAGTAGGCACAGAAAGTCAACACCTACTTTCAAAATGTTCACCTTTTGTTGCCTTACAGCCTGAAATGAAAACACATACAATCTAGCTATATTTGCACACAGTAACCCACAATATCTGCTTAGTAGTAATTTTGCCTGTGAGCTGAAGAGGGTAAACTGGCTGTTCTGAGCTCATATCAATAATTTAATCATAAATGACATACTGTACTTACTCACTAGGTAACGATCAACTCACCGTCATAGGCATGCCCATCAACTTTTGCTCAACAATTGCTCATACATATTTGCGCAGTCCAGACCTTGCTAATGGTACATAGCCCAGCAAGCCCGATAAAAAGGAGCTTTATCTTTTATTCATGCCATATATGTAACACAATGCAATTTCACATATTACTCCTGTCTATGTCTTATCATATCACATTTACAAGATATTGACTAACTAATTAAATATATATATATATATATATATATATATATATATATATATATATATATTTACACTTTAATTCTACCAGTTTGAGAGTATAATGCCTCCGTAGCTTAAAGACTGAGACACACACACAAGAGTCAGAGTAAGAGAGAGAAAGAAAAAGAGAGATGCCGTGACAAGCCTCTAGCCTCATACAGTGAAAAGGTGCTCACGTTGCCCCCAGTGGACAGAACATAACATGGAAATATATGCCTGATCCTGGGGACAGAAATAGGAAGGCATTGGTATTAATCACGCAGAAAGTTATTAAATTCACAGCAATATTTGTATACCCATCTCAAATGTCAATTACACCTCTGACATACAAAGGCCAATAGGCAACAGAAAACTAAACCCAGCCGGCCCATGATGTGCTGTTGAGTTGCAGTGAATGAAAACACAATGTGGATGAGCAATACCAGTGTTGTGACAAGCATGTCAAAGACTCAAGCCATGAATACACAGCAAATTCTCTTTTCAAACAAGATGATCTTGTTTTTCCCACTGATTGTGAGACCCAGTGTAGATTGACAGACAAGGATGGACCAGTCTCCAAGGGAGAGCGAGAGAGAGAACCAGGAGGAGGGCTTGAGAGCTCAAGGGTCTTGGCATGAGGGGTAACAGTGGCAGCTTGCGCAATGAGGATGCCAGGGATGCCTCCCTAACGGCACCCTATTTTGTGCATGGTGCTCTACTAGCCCATAGGGCTCTAATGTAAAGGCCTCTATTATAAAAGAAACACAGTGCTATTTTGCGGGCAGGCAGGTCTGATGTGGACAGTGAAAGGGGCGTGAATGTTAACACATCAAGGCTTTTAACGGGCAGTGAAATTCTTAATGTTAGGAAAATTGCCCTGATCGATACGTTACCACAAAACCATAGAAGAATAGATCCATCAGGTAACTTGTGTGGGGCACAGTGGAAATAGAAATTCCCAAATCTTAGTAATGTTACAATTGCTTTGCCCACAAAATGCTATTTCCAGCGTTCCAAAGAAGGGATTGTTGGTGCCACAGGTTAGAGGCATTTAGAGGCCACTGAAGCCATATCTAGCATAAAACAGGATGATCAGGACAGCTGAAGCCATATCTAGCATAAAACCAGATGATCAGGACGGCTGATGCCATATCTAGCATAAAACCGGATAAACTGGAAGGCTGAAGCCATATCTAGCATTAAACCGGATAAACAGGAAAGCCGATACCATATCTAGCATAAAACCGGATGATCAGGATGGCTGAAGCCATATCTTGCATAAAACCAGATGAATCAGGAAGGCTGAAGCCATATCTAGCATAAAACCAGATGAATCAGGAAGGCTGAAGCCATATCTAGCATAAAACCGGATGATCAAGAAGGCTGAAGTCGCAAGTCACACCACCAAAATATCCTTCAAAGGCGATGCCCATGTTTTCATAGACACCATCACGGGAAATATACAGAGATTGGCTTTCTGTTCTCCATCTTCAGTGATGACATTAAGAACTCTTTACTGGAACCAGAGCTGTGGAGGGTGGTTAGGGCTGGGGAAGGTCAATGGTTGCCTTGAAGTCAAGCTGTAAAGTATTAGGAAGCCTGTACTACACTCCCACAGTACACATCAAATTACCAATTACACGCAATCACTCAGGTGTGTGTGTGTGTGTGTGAGAGTGTGTGTGTGTGTGTGAGTGTGGGTATGCTGTTGCTTGAGTTTAATAGGTTTTCAACTGCCATACACCCGCTCTCCCTTTGTAACCATACACCACGTGACTTGTTATGCATGTGGACGGATGCATGTTATGTTAATTCATTCCAGAGACATGTCATTCATACTCCCGTCAGCACTGTCCTTTACCTAGAGTAAGCCCCAGCAGTTCAATATTAATTATTGTCCAGCTTTGGAAAAAATGTGATAGTGTGTTATCCCTTGTGGTCTTGATGACCTGGAAGATATAAAAAGAGCTCATACTTTTTCACCACGGCACACTTTACAGTAACTGTACATTTGAAACCCTTGTCCCATGAAACATACAGTAGATACGAATAATTTTACAGACAATCCTTATAGAAACAATTCTAATGTCATTTTTTATGTCATTTTCATACAACAATCAGTAGAAAAAACATAATTTGATAGGAGAATACTATTGATTGCTGTAGTCTAGTTTTTCTCCAGGTACATCTATTTGTGAATAAACATAATCTTGCCCTGGAAATCCATGGTTGGACTGTAGCGACATTAATTCAAGGAACCAGCCTCCTTATGCTTTCATATATACAGTATAGATGCACTATAGTCGCAGTCTCCTGAATTTTAACCAGCTCACCAACACACAGAGCAGCCAAAAGTCCTTTCTATTTTCATAGGGGAGAATGATGTTTATGAAGCAGGGGAATAACGGAGGAGCTGGGGACATTTCTATCTGGGACAGGGCATCCATTTTCACACAGCAAATGCTTCTTTCGTGTAATGAATCTATGGGGAGAAATCAAGTTAATGATGTGGACACGTGACCATGAGGACGAGGGGGCACTGGGGGACAGGAGGGGTTCAGGAGAGACCTGAGAAGGATGGGGATCGCTGCAAGGCTCGTTAATAACAAAACTGTAACAAATAAAGTGCTATCAAGGGAGGCCTGGGGCATGGCCAGATCCCACCTGGCTGGCGAAACACTTAACAGACCGGCCCTGATGAATATCTTGTGGAAATCAAAGTTTCTCAGGCAGTTAAACAGGGTTTCACGCAACTTTATAACATCAGCAGCGCAGTTGAACTAAATTGTTTGCCAGCCACATCATTTAGACTTGGTAGTGAATGACACTGGCGATGTTCCAAATTGTCCCCTATTTGCTATTTGGTGCAACTTTGGAGGGGTGCTTTGTGTTAAAAGGTTTTATGTTAGATAGCTCCTCACACAGAAAGTAGTTTGTGTACGAAGATAAACTGTAATCTATGGCTCAGTTTCTTTATAGAGAAAATATATTTGAGCTAACCGTAGTCCAGTATAGTATCACATGAAAATATGCCTAAAATAACAATAAAAAGAGTATAGTTCAGATTAGTATGGGTTAGGGTTAGGTTAAATAAGTAAATGAATTGATTTATAATAATAAATAAAATGCTACAAACTATAAGTTGCTCTGAATTAGACCAAAAACTACATGACTAAAATGTAAAAATTGGAAAAATCTTCTGACAGTGCATACAGTAGACTTGCAGATTTACCCTAAATTAGGGTAAATGTCCTCTGACACAAGAGGCCAAAGGCTGGCAAACAACCAGGGAGTCAACCTCTAATAGTCTCCTTTAAATCTAATTTACTACGTGCTTTAAGGGCTTTTCAATAGATGGTCCTTGTCATGAGTGGGTTTCAGTTTTCATTTTGTTCCTCATGAGAAAGGAAAGCCAATTATATCACATTTGAATATCAGACCAAGTTTTCTTATGCTATATTTACTGTATAGAATTCAATATTTAGGCCAACAAAGATGAAACAGATTACATTTTTAGAAGTATGGCGAGTGAACAAATAATAATATAGAAGGGCTCTGAAAAAATTATACAGCAAACTTAGATCCAAACCCTGGTGATCTCAGTAGTACCCCATTGGTTTTAAAAGTAGGATAGCATAAATTATTGTCCTGGTCATGCCTGAGGCACTGTTCTGTTTCATTAATCTGAGAGAAAGTTCTAAAATCTCTTTACCTAATGCTTGATGTCATTCTTTTTTGCTACATTTCCAATATTTATTATTTTTATTCTAATTTCACGATATGTGAGGGGAATCTGTTTCAGTAAATCTACTTTGTATGGCATCAGTGTGTGTACTTTGTTGTATTTACACCTCAGAATGGTGTCTCAACAAAAACATATTTTTAAAGCCACCGGAGGATATCTGCATGAAGTGTCCAAACTGTGGACACAGGGAAGAATACAAAGGAGCTTTGATGGCTAATGCAATAACCACAGCCCAGACATCAAAACCACCATCACAATCTGAGAGCTATCGAATACCGAAAACCCAGGTTCTGAGAGAAGGAGATGGGGAGAAGTTACCTGTCCATCACGATAAGTGTGATGTGTCCAATTGATTATTATCAGATATGGCCAAGACTTGCTATGGCGCCACAGTCGCGTATCTCTAAACTATGCCTGATCCTGGTGAGCCATTTGTAAATGCCATCTACACTCTTTGTCTGAGGCAAAGCAGCAAATTGTACCGTCCAGGGCCCATGGTGATCAGGTGAGAAGTAGGGCGCCCTGCACGGAGTAGGTCGCCATTTGGGACTCCACTACTTCGTGTGAGCAGTAATGTCACCCACCCACCGTAGGAAGTTGGAAAGGCATCCGGTTGGGCTGGCTGAACGAGATGAAGTAGACGTACGGTCAGCCTGGCAGCTTCATGCGCCTCCCGCTGTGCTGCAGGCTGCCGCAGAACAGGCTGGGCTTTGTTGTGCTCCAGCCGTCCCTTAGCAGTCATTCAGGAGATGAAAGCTATTCAAATAATCAGCCATGTATGGTTCTTTCCACTTTGTTTGGGAGCGTTTCAGCAAATGTTGTTGGAATCAAAGAGGGTCAGGAAATGGACCTGAACTAGAAAGTAGTTCAGTATTATTCAGGGGTGAAGACAAAGTTATTTTCTGGTCTCTATTCATTTCAAAACAAGCATAGGAGGAGCTCTGGGCTGGACACTTATCTTTTAATTGTTTTATGGCTCAGTCTGTGTGTAGTGTGCACATAATAATTATTATAATAATCAGCATAATTGTAATATATTGTACGCCATCTGGATGTTTAGGGAGACAGGAGATTTATTGTAGGCCAGTGATTTATTGTATTCCCATCCGTCTTTGTTGCGATACTCGTGTAAGGTCACAAGAGAAAACAACGAGAGCCTGATAAAGGATTCCACAGGCATTGACGGAGGCCTGCACAATCATATCTCTATCTTGTCAAAGGCCGTAAGCAAACAGCCAAAAGGCTCACATCAATAGTATTGAGTGAATGGCAGGCTGCATCAAAACTATCTGTTGAAAAAAGGATTGAAGGAGTATTTCTTAGTGAAGGAAAACACTGAAATATGGCGGCGAAGCATTTCCTGAACCTCAACCTTCGCTCCATCTTTAAAGAAAGCAGCTGAAATGTTGCATGTGGGTTTTGTACTGTGTTCTGTAGAAAAAAAGGGGAGACACCAACAAACATTTACCTGTCAGGTTTATTACTGTTTATTACTGTTCTTGGCATATAGCTGGTTTTATTTTCCATTTGATTGAAACAACCAAAACTTGTTGGTGAATCTGTTTGTGGTTTTAATGAACAACTGCTAGCTTCCGTTCCATGTGATATCCATGAACAAAAGTTATGCAACCGGAAGTCAGGGGAGAGCCACGTTTATTCAGCATGAGACGTCGATGTTAACAGTCCATAGTTCTTTCATTTCTCTCTCTCTCTCCAATGAATACAGAAAGAACACAATCTTTATACCGGAATACAACGGAGGCAGCCAATGGCCATAACCAGCCGTTACACAGTCAAATACCCTCCAATAAGAAAGGCTTATCTTACAAATGACCATTGTATGGTATGTTCCAGCCTATGGTCAATGGTCCTGTCCGTCAAGCCTGTGACAGTCATATGCGCAGCTCCTAGCAGGAGGTATTGACAGGATGTGTGGGGCCCATTGGTATCAGGTAACACGTCCTATCTATACTTCTTTGCTCAGCGTTAGTTAGTTATCTGTGTTGTGTTAAGTTTCTCAAGTCTACTTCCTCTCACAGCCTACCTTGGTGTGTTTCGGTAATCAACAACCAACGCCTGTGGTGGCAGTTAAGAATATTTCAGGTTATAATGGTGAATAAAATGTTCTCCTTCCTACATAAAGTCAGGGTTTATTGTGGTGCAGGAATGCAGAGTAGTAAATAGCACACAGCACATTTTATTTACCACAGAAATATAAATACTTCTTGACTTGACAGTTTTTCCAGATACATTTGAAATAAGTGATTATAAATTAACACAAAATTTGTGAAAGGGAACATAACAATACAGACATTTCCAGCCTACATTTGACCTACTCCAACCCGCCCATTACCAACGATAGTTTCCGAAGGCAACGTCCGCAGTGGCGCGCGCAGTCCAAGGAAACACACCTGACGTGTCAGGTAAACCTCCTGGAGACAGAGAGTTCTGGCCACACGCCCTACTTTCCAACAAATTTATCAGCAGATAAATGAGATGGAAGTTAATGGCTCTATTGAGAAGATTAAGAAGACTACCTTTACAAATGCGGTAGATGTGTGTCACGGTAGTTACGGAGACTATCCCAATACTAAGTGTTACCACCACAGCTCAATGTATAGCTGAATGTCTCACATCCATATAGGCCTATTGACTAATGGAATTTCACATAGCAGAACCAACTACAACGCAATGCAGTTTGGCCCTTCCACTGGTAAAAAGTGAGGAGTTGCACATTGCGATTTAACGGTGTGGTAAATGTTAGTGTTCTGTTTAAAATGAATATGCTAACATTACAGGCAGCCAGGTTGATGACTCTGTGGTAGTGAATAATAAGGACATCTCACATCTATCCCATCTCACATTACAGCCATGCCTCCCTAAATTCCAAATGATCCCATCGTGTTACCAGGCTTCATGCCCCAGCAGTACCAAGCCTAGGGATGTGTTTAGTGGGAGTAAGACTTAAGAGAGTGTGAAGGATGCTGAACGAGTGAAAACAGAGGACTCATTTCGATTTTCAAAAATCTCAGCAGAACATTTTTTTCTTGTAATTGTTTTCTTAGTGGGATCACAAGTTCATAAACTTTCAAAGTAGCATTACTTTCCCACGTGTCCTCCAACCAAAGTGCAACATGCACCAGTTCTAAAGCTCTGAGTCGGCACTCAAAAAGTATCTTGAACGGTTGACATTAGCTCACATTTAGGGAATCCAGAAACATTTTGGCATTAAAAACGTATGTGATCGTTTTGCATTCCTGCTGGCATGTGGTGTCATGATGATCGGGTTTAATGTGGACATTGTACACCTGCCTTACTTGGATAAAGCAGCGTGGCGGTGCGTAATGTGAGACGACAGAGTATTTCCACATGTTCACCCATAAGCTCCCCTACAACTTTGTCTCACCCACTTCTGCATGACACCAGTGTAAACAATGCAATCGCTTCTACTTACAGCAACATGGGAGCAATAATTCTGACATGTTTCAGTCCCAGGGAACATTTTAAATAAATGCAAGAGGATATTAGAGCGGAGACATCTTCGGCCACTATCATGTACACATTCTTGCAAGACACAACTGAATGCAGCCTGTGTATTGGTCTTTAAGTGGAAATTATTTTTCACCACAGGTGGATGTAAACAGTGAGATTGCCTTTATAGGCATAGGCATGTAACGTATCAAAAGCAGTGAACAGGGACAATGGAGAATTAGTGAGAAGATCTCAGTAATGGGGCTGCCTACTGCCTGTAATATTCTATATTGTGTATCATTGAACAGTAATCAAGAAAATTACTGTCCAGGTTTCAACAATGAAACAGAAAGGCATTGCATTGGAACAGTACTATGGTGTATTTTTCTAATTCGTAGCTTCTTCTGGATGGCAGGGGGTCAAAGCAGTGATGTAGGTGGAAGCCTTTATTGCTGAATTGCACTGTCGCCCAGGAGGGAAGGGACTTGGACTTCAATCATTATTGATTAAGTATTTGTGATATTCATGGCAATTTGCTATGAACTGAAGCTGCTTGCAAACTTCAGTTGTTGGTTGGACATAGTGTACAGTGTGTGCAGATGTCACATAATACTGGGATATTTAAGTTATATTATAACTTTCTGACATGTACAAGCCTGCCTTTTGGCTTATAATATTGTTAATGATTTATTGGACAATGATGAGTTTGTTCATTATTTTACTGTCATCATTAAACTAGAAGTGTTCTTACTATTTTATGTTCACGCAGTCTATATATAAAGTTACACTTGGATAATGCCTCAGTTATTGAATGATATAAACCGTTAGGTGATAATAGGAATAAGGAATCGGAATACAACCTTAGAGTAATGAACAAATCGGCGCATTCCTATGGTTTCCAGTAAAACCTGCACCCTATGCCAGGACACAGACACATGTTGTAACAAATACATTTCCCTCTTTCGTTTGTTAATGACCTATTTGTTTGACTCCATCATTATTGATACATATAATGACTTACAAAAATAAGGTCTAGCCATACGCCACTGTTTTTGTTGTGGTCTGTGTTTTAAGGAGTTACATGTCCTCAGGTGACATATTTTTTTCAGCTTTCTACTTTGTACACACAGTGTGGATCGGACTGCCTCCCAGCTTGGAGTTTTAGAGGTCCTTTGATTTATTAAACAAAAGATCCTCTTTTAAATTGGAATAGTTAGGTATCAGAACTGTAACGTCTTCAAACAGTAACAACAGCACAGTGTTGGATCAAAGGTCTACCTTTGAAGAAGCAGTCCTTGCTGTGCACAACGTAGATCCTCCTCTTCTGCACACAGGCGGTGCGGTACACCTCACAGTGGTTCTCATAGAACCGTCCGTCAGAACCGCACACTGGCACAAAGGTGGGCCGGCACTTCTCCTGGCACACACACTCTGCCCGGCCTGTTGCCTCCAGCAGCACACACTGACGGCCCCGCCCACAATCAGTCCTCCGGCACGGCCCCCCGTCAGACCCGGAGGGGACTGGAGAGAGAAGGAAAACAGGGTTCAGGGTGGAAGAAACTCTGACAGAGAGAGAGACTGAAAGAAATAGACTGAGAACGATTTGTGAAATGCGTAGTTAGGAAAGAACACTAAGAAACAACACATACTAAACAGCCTGCTATTACAGCTAAAACAAATAGGAAGGAGAGTTTGGTAGGTTGGGTTTTAGGACAGAATATTTATGTAAAATACCGGTTGTGAAAAAGAAAATTAATGTTGGGAAAATAATATTTCAAATGTATGGGATGTACACACACGCACACAGACAAACACTTGCTGTGAGATCAAAGATTGCACCATACTCCTCCTCACACGTCCCTCCCAGCACCTGTCAGTTGTGGACCCTGCACCACGGTGACACACACTCCCTGCTGATTTTATCTATTTGCACTTAAAGCAAGCCAAAAGCCACTGATCCCTGCAGGCACTTCACCTTGGATAGATCTGGCTGGACCCCAGGGCCTGGACAGAAAGACTCCTGGTGGGATCTGAGCTAGGATTTATGGGGCCTAAGTGGGGAGAATGCTGGGCTGGCGTTAGGAGCATGGCTGTGGGAGAAAGGGGATAGGGAGCTGGAGCTAGCCAATAGCATAGGGGAGAACGGGGATAGGGAGCTGGAGATAGTCACAATGCTAGGGTAGAGTGTGGATGGAGCTGGAGTTAGCTGATAGACTAGATGAGCGAGGGGACATGGAGCTTGATTTCATCGGCAGGCTGGATGAGAGAGGGAGCTCTGCAACCAAAATGCTATTAGTTAAGTTGTGACGAGGGAAGGGTGCAAACAGAATGGCGACCAACATGTTTACCAACATGGGTACCCTTCTGAGAGGAGCAGCAGGGCTTAAAAACTGTAGAAATTAAGCATCTGTGGAAGGAAATAAAATATTTTCCAGTAAATTACTGGGCTATTTCACTCAGCATAAAATAAGCTAGATTTTATTTGTTTTTTTGTGTTGGCTTAAATACGCTCTTCTTTTTATGCCTTTATATAACATAGTCACTTTAATGAAACAAGTTATTCTCATCTCAAGACTTGATTATAATAGACATTCCGACTTCCATAACCAAACATTATAAATAAACACAAACGTATACGCCTTGCATATAATCATTGTCAAACTCCCAGAATACTGAATGACAAAGGAACGGCTCCAGGATAGAGGAAAAATATAATTTAATTACAGAGAGGAGACTACATTCCGTGCACGCACACGCATAAAAGTGTGAGAGACAGAGAGAGAGAGCATTGCAGGCTGACCTGTCCCGGCCACATTGACATGTTCTCTGTCATAATGAAGTGTGAGGTGCCAGCCAGAAAGGGGAGCAGGTACACCCAACAGGATGCCTTTTTATCCACTTTACTAATTGTTCTGCATGTCTCGGCAAATCATCAGTGGGACTGCAAATACCCCAGCTCCCCAGTGACCTTGTTGTCAGTGTCAAGGTCAAGGAAGATTACTGGACCGTTTGTATTCTCCAAGCATGGATGATTAAATGCTTAGCACCATTCAGCGCCACTGGTTGTTTTGATTCTTCCCACCTCCCCTGTCCCTCTTCCCCACTGTCTCTCCTGGCAGAATAGGCCACAATAAACGAACACAGAAAAGGATTCTGGTGTTTAGAATCTGGCACGCACGTTGATTGGTACAGTTGGCCATTCTTCTCAAACTCCCATTGACCATGTAGGCTCTAGTTGTGAAGAGCTCGAGGAGTTAAAGTGTCAATTGATAATCCTTTCTGTCTAAGCTGCATCCCAGTGGTTTTACACGGGCTCTTACAAGTTCATCCAATCCATCGTGCAAGTCTGTACCCGCTGTCTGGCCGTCATCGGCAGGGCCTAACATCTCCATTCCTTGCATTCAGTCTTCCCTGATTGTCATTCCATTCGTCAATCTATTAGTCCACCCTAGCTGAGCTCCAATGGGCTTAGGAAAAATCCCGACATTGTGTCTCATTATTGGAGACTTATGAAATTGGTGGAACATTGTCACTGGGGTCCGTCATTGTTCTGTCGGTCATTCACTTTTCGTAAGACTAGAGTATAATACGAAGAAGTACAATGGAAAGATGTAGAGCAGGGATTGCCAACCTAGGGGACGCGACCCTAATTGAGGCGCCTGAGTTTCCTAGGGTAATAAATACATAATTAAACAGTGTATAATGAGTAATTACGTTTATTATCGTAGTTCAATTTTTTTGGTTGATAGGCCATGCTATAAAAACCTCACCACCAGTGCTATTCAATTCAATGATATATCACTAATTTACTCCCACCTTGTGGATGTCAGATTTATTATGACAAAATCAGGTTGCCTTCCGACCAACTCACCCCTTTTAGTGCACACAATGTATTCAGTTTTACTTTTGTTTGACAAAAAAGCCTTTTGAGCATTTTGAGCAGATTTAATTGTAATTTTGTATTTAGGAGGCACCCGAAAATCATTTCTAATGAATAAAGGTTTCAATACATTCTCTTTTCATATTTTTTCTGATATTGCGATGTAAAGAGACTTGGACACCATTTTCATTAACACAACTGAATGTTATGAACAGTGAACTATTGCTAGTAAGCCATCTAATCATTCAGTTGAAAAATAAACTGTTAGAAAAGGGTTGGGAATTCTTGTTGTAGAGGAACACCCTAAAATAATTTTATGGCACAACTTGCTTATGGTACGACTTTTGCTTTACTAATCCTTTTACTAAATAACACTCTTGTAATTTGGTACCAGTCAGATGCAAGTCTTCAGTAAGTCAGCATAATCTGGAGGGAGAACACTGAAGGACACTCTGTATTTACTCCAGAAAATACCTCACTTCATTTGTACCTGGGGATATATCCTAAGTCGGATTAAACCCCTCAAACATTTAAAAAGCAATCAAAATAATATTTTCAAATCCACCGAAGAAGAGATGGGCCTGAGAACACATCTGAAACACTGAGGGACACATGGAGGAAGGCCTGCCAAACTATTATAATTCAAGAGAAAGTGCCAGTGCTCTGATGTGGGGCTCCCTTTCTGCCCACTGTAGACGTGCAATAAACTAATGATGGTGGAGGGGCTCCCTTTCTGCCCACTGTAGAAGTGCAATAAACTAATGATGGTGGAGGGGCTCCCTTTCTGCCCACTGTAGAAGTGCAATAAACTAATGATGGTGGGGGGCTCCCTTTCTGCCCACTGTAGAAGTGCAATAAACTAATGATGGTGGAGGGGCTCC
>JACXGJ010005975.1:0-36533 GCA_016801105.1 Esox niger | reverse complement strand
TTAAACATACAGCACTGCACACAAACGCTGTTATACCACGCTGTTAAACATACAGCACTGCACACAAACGCTGTACACCACGCTGTTAAACATACAGCACTGCACACAAACGCTGTACACCACGCTGTTAAACATACAGCACTGCACACAAACGCTGTACACCACGCTGTTAAACATACAGCACTGTAGACAAACACTAAACCGCTCCACTAAACATATAGCACTGCATACAAACACTTAATAACACTCTATAAAATATATAGCAATGCATACAAACACTGAATGACACTATATTTGATAACACCCCACTAAATATTACGGTTTCTGGGAATAAGCTGTATTCCTCCTTTAGGATTACAGGACCTTATTGAGACCCATGCATACATGGTCAACTACAGCAGTGCTTCTCAACTGGAGGCCTTTTTCCAATGGTGTGAAAAAACATCTGATTTATTCATAAATGTTTGACTTAAGATAATATTGATTTATTTAATGTCATGTGTTCTTATTATTTTTGTAGGAAACAATCAGCTAGGTTGAGATGAGAACGCATAGGAAGTGGTGGACAATGTGCTTAAATTCTAATTAATATACGCCTGTGCATCATTTATTGTCTGGAGAAAGAAAAGCAGTGTGCGTGAAAATATTAAAATGCATCCACTCACGACTGTAAGTCAGTCTGGATATGAGCATTTACTAAATTACCTAAATGTTAATTAAACAGTATTGCTATTTATCTGATTTGGTGGTCTTAAACCAATTAACTTGCCAACAAGAATATTAAAAATGTGGGATCGTTTGTACCCTTATGTAGTTATTTTCTACATTTACTGTTAATTCCGTTATATTTCCCAGGTGGCATTTTGTGGAAAAAATTGAATAAATGCTATGTGAATGCTATGATAAATGCTAATTGCTATGATAAATGCTAATTTTGGATCAAGACTTTGACAACCTTGTACAATGTGGGTCCTTAGGTCGGACCGTTCACTGATCTCTGGTACACTAGAGATGACTAAATACTGCAAACCAATCCATTTCAGCATATAGAAGAGATTAGTTCAAAACACCTTTTAAAAATCAGCTGAGCCAACATGGCCGCCAGGTTGACACACATCATGCTCAGATTAGGTGTGTACTCACTGATGAGTAGAGGTGTCCTTCCCCATTCATGGCGATGTATAGGCCGGTCTTGACGGACTGAATGGCCACCACTCGAAGGCCCACTGGGATGAGGTTAAACAGAGCTGAGGGAAAAATCACATTCAATATAATGAACAAATGAACAAACACTGTTCCTGGTCACGGAGCAGGATTGAATTCCCGACTCCCTTTAAGCTGGGCCTCAACGCGCCCCTTCTACCTCACTGCCTCTCTGAATAATGCAGAATTCCTGATACTGTATCTTGAGCTTATCCGTCGGGTGTGTTCCTCTGTGAGATATCAGTGACTATCAGTGGTATCCAAGGAAATGTCTCAGGCAACTCTGACGGTAGCAGTCAACTAATGTCCACCACTCAGTGTGTCTGTGTTGGTGTACGTATATGATCGTGTATGGATCTAGAAGATTCAGCTACTCAGTCAAATCTATGTCACTGGAAAGGATGGATACATACAGGGCCTTTGGAATGTCTTTTGACCTCTTTACTTTCTCCACATTTTGTTGTGACTGAATAATTTTTGACATCAATCTACACACAATAACCCATGATGAGAAGGTGAAAACATGTTTTTTTGAAATGTGACTTTTAAATGTGAATTTATAAAAAATTATTGAAATATCAAATGTACCTACTGTAAGTGTTCAGACCCTTTGACATTACACCAATTGAGCTCAAATGCATGCTGGGTCCTTTGACCATCCCCGAGCTGTCTCTAGAACCTGACTAGAGTTCTTCTGTGGCAAACTGTATTCATTGCATGTGATTTTGAAAGGTTCACATCTGCCTTGTAAGGTTCCAAATTTCACAGTGACAGAGCAAATGCCAAAAGTCACACAGTCCAAGAAACTCCCAGTAAACCTCGGAGGGCTGTGTGCAGGCAGTGTTTTGGAGACGGTTCTAAAAAACGCTGAAGTATTATTAGTTCCCAGGAGAACAGTGGGCTTCATCATTGTGAAATGGAAGAACCACCAAGACTCTTCCTACAGCTAGCTGTCCAGCGAAAGATTGCAGTTCACCAATGCTCTCCATCCAATCTGACAGAACTTGAGAAGACCTACAAGATGATCTACAATGCCCAAATCCAGATGTGCAAAGTTGGTAGGAACATACTCAAGAAGACTCAAAGCTGTGATTGCTGCCAAAGGTACTTCTACCGAATAAAGGGTCAAAATTAATATGTGCCAATACAATAAATTGACACAAATTTCAAACCTTTTTTATTATGAGATATTCTGTGTAGATTGATGGCAAACATTTTTAAATGCGAATGGGTCTGAATACTTTCAGAAGGTACTGTACATATAAGCTACTCATCACTTTTAGTTATTTCGGAGAAAGAACTACCATGATTCATTACCAGTAAATGCATTTGTCGAAAGACATCTAGCAGGATGGCCACATAACACTAAACACATGAATGGATGTGAAGACACGCATGAGACGGGACATTTCCTATTCACAAGCATGTAATAGTGGCGTGGGCCTGCATGTGAGACCTCACACCTGACACAGAGCCTTCGTCATTCGCGTTCCCACGTGTTAGCTGTCATCTGTGCACATTTGACTCTGTGAGAGCTGTTTTTGGATGGCTGTTTTCGGAGGTTGTCACTCAATCCACTTTCCTGTGTGTGTGTGTGTGTGTGTGTGTGTGTGTGTCTGTCTGTCTGTGTGTCTGTCTGTCTGTGTGTGTGTTTGTGTGTGTCTGTGTGTGTGTGTGTCTGTGTGTCTGTGTGGGTGTGTTTGCAGACTCACAGGAGTTAGTGCCATCATCTTTGGTCCCATCCAGACATCCATCTGGGTTCATCTGCAAGTAGTATCCCTGCCTGCAATACAGCCTGGTCACAATGCCCTTGAGCTGTGGATCTACAGAGAGAGAACAACAGCGAGAGAGCAAGAGAGAGACCGCAAGGGAGAAAGAGAGACAGGCAGAGAGGAAGAAAGACAGAGGGGGATTAGCGTGATTGTCATTAAAATGTGGATTGACTCCAGTGTGAAAGTTCTAGACTACAGGATCAGGAGGATTCTTTCATCTCAACGATAATATCGGCCTGGTTTCTACACAAAAGAGCAAGGAGACAGACCGAAGCTCAGGAGAAAACACTCTTCATCTCAGACACATCTAAGAATGACAGGCGTTGCTGTGCCACACACATACAAAGTCCCGAGACGAAATTATTTTCTCCCCCCCAAGAGCCAGAGAGGTCAATTATTTATTTGTTAAGATGGAGAAACAGAGAGGGCGTGGGTATGCCCAAATAGTTAACACGGTGAACAGGAAGGTCTCTAGGAGGGCTGAGGGGAAAGAGGGGAACACATTTACAGAGGGAGAGAACGGGGATGGCCAGCATTGGAATAGTTTCATCCAACCAGAGAGAGCCTGTTAAATTATTGTAATTCTTAATTCTATTGACCCAGCACACACGCACACTCCTCCGTCCACGCAGTGAAAGGCGATCAACGTGCGCACACAGACCGCACCCTCCTGTGTAACGGCACACTGTAAAATATATGCATGCATATGTTCACTCACCAAACAGTTTGTAAGGTAACCGGACACACTAGAATAGCCAGCGCAAAAACCAACAAACTCATCAAGGTGAACTGTACATTCACATTGGATATGACTTTCATTTCTGGTTGAGTGAATATACAAATCAATTTTGAGACGGTGTTGTAGCTTATCTGCATATTTCCCACAGCCTGGATAGTCAAATAAATTGTATTTTCCACCCATGGCTCTATTTGATAGAGACAGTGATATGTTTGATGTATCTGACAGGTGGCATTACCATGCCCTTTTTAAAGTGACTAACAAGAACGTGCGTTACCTTTGTGATGTTACTCTTAATGACAATACATGTCATTCATTATGTGAAAAGAGGTTTCTTTGATGCCATACTTAAACCTCTTTGGTTTGAAACTTCAAGTCACACTGCCCTGGCTTGCATATCCTCCAAATGTAGGATATCCAGAAATGTCACACATTTATCTCTTGCATTCCGTTAAAATAATGGGGTCGGAATTACTGGGTTTGATTTTTTTATCAAGACTATTTCATTTGGAATAGAACAGCCATGTCATAACAGGAACAATAACCCTAACCCAATTGCAAAAAGATTGCATTCCTTTATAAAAATGAATGTCATTAATATTGTTTGCGTACCAAGACATTAACCAGCCTATGAAAAGTACATGCAAAAAACCACTAAAACCAACTATTTTGAAAAGTACCCAGCAAGAGAGCATGCTGGGAAATAAAATGACAACAGGCTTGGTTGTGAGTTGTTCTGGGGGGGGTACTAAGCTAGCCTGTTCAAATTCAGCCGACTGAAGTGATCGTTGAGTAAACACACTTTAACACATTAGATGAACTGACAGCCCGTTTGAAGTCCACTCAACTCCTATAACAACGTTGATGACTACAGTACTTCAACTAAGAGTTCCTTCACTGTGGAAGATGACCATTAATCCGATGCCATGCACTGTGGTGGACCACACCCAATGCACACAACCCCTCACGCGCTCCGTACAGCGCACCCTCCTCGGATTTTCTACGGCAATGCGGGAATCCCCTCATGCTGTGGGTGTGTGAGTGTCAGATGATTACGGTCTGCTCCCACCAACTTGACAGATTATATGACGGCAGACGAGACTGACCCAGTTCAGAAGAGAAAGGGAGAGAGAAAGGGAGAGAGAAAGGAGGAGAGAAAAGAAGAGAAGCGACATTTCTCGTGACGCGCGTCTTTGCCACCGGCTCCAGGTGCAACAGCAGGAATTGGGTTCCTAACCCCCACATGCTGGTGGTGGTCTGTCTGGTCAGCGCCACTTTAGACCTATATCCATTTTAGAAGACTCCCAGGGCGCGTGGCTTTCTTTAAGAAAGGCTCTGGACATTTTCATATGGGGGAGGAACATTCCCTTTAATCATGTAACACTGTTCAGTTGCTACTAATGACAAAAACTGAGTAAAAATGAGAAGAGAATGAGTTACTTAAATGAGAACAGGGGATGGCTCTGATCTCTAGCCGTATTTCAGCGGTACAGATTCACTTAGAGGGAGCCATTATAACACTGTTTAATCGAGTGTGTCAGGGCTTCCTCTAATATCCTTTGGAGTCTGCATGTGTGTGCGTGTGTGTGTGTGTGTTTATCTCAGCAGGGAATCCTTCTGTTCCATATTGGCGTTAAGTGAAAGAGTGTTTAGACCATTGACTTCCACTTAGAGACAATGAGAATAACAGGAAGCCACATCTGGGCCTTAACTAGACCCTCCTTAAGAACGTCTTTTATGGATGATCTTGTTTCAGGGAGCATCGATGGCATTAAGAAAAAGTCCTAATCCTAAAGTGAGACAGATCCAAAATTCAACATCCATGAATCGGATTCTTATTTCACAGGGAATGTCTATTTCTTTCATTTGCCACTTCTTGCGTGTTACTAGGGAGATATTCCCATCTTCTCAAATTCCCATATCCTGTCTGTTACTAGGGAGACTGTTCCAGGATTCCCTCTTTCTATGGGTTGCCATGGAGACAGTCGTGTGATTCCAATGTCCCTATTTGCTTTTCCAGAGAAAGGTATTCCCCCGTCTTTGTCTACTGAGTTCCAACAGTGTTTGTCTGCAGCTACTGTCCACGACGACCAATATAAGTTTAATAAAAAACCACACTAGTATATAGAACATGGACTGACCATGCATATTCCAACAGCCAAGAATCATAAAATGATGTTTTGCACAAAAGCAACTGTAACTTGTCCTCAGTGGTAAATCATTAACACGTCGTGTTCTCAGCTCAAATAGGCAGTGCACTTCCTGTGCACAAGCATTAGGAATTGTATGAATTAACTATTTGCACTATTTGTGACAATATCATGGAAAATTGTGTAGTTTTGGAAAGACACATTTTCATGACTTTAAAAAACAGAAGACTGGCTATTGACATCATTGGACCACTACCAATGAGTAAGAAGAGGGGACTGTGCAAACGTTATCAACAGTCTGAGCAATAAAATGCAAGTATTCTACAGTAACTACCTGGCAGGACACACACACAATGCAAACATCCCTCACATGAGGATCTGATACGTTTTATACCCACAGACAAAAGTTTTCACCTGTATATTCAGAAATTCTTATTATTGCGTCATCCCTAAATAACATCTCAAGGTTTAAGTGAATGACTCCGTTCTCCTAGCTTACAGCTGGCTTGATCTCCTGTTGCTTTTGGTGGATGAGACTGTTGTTTGTGGATGGGTGAAGACTAGAGATAGGGAAAAGACAATCAAATCGCTATAGAGATATCATTAACAGAAGCAACCACGGATAGAAAAGGGTAAATGAAGGACAGAGGGAGAGAGGGAGGAGAGGGAGGGGGCAGTAGTTCCTTCTGGAATCAAAGGAGACATTACCAATTCTCCGTGTCACAGAAATATGAATTGGTGAACAAAAGAGAGGTTTGACAGATCAAAGCAGCTTTCCTTCCCATCTCGTCTTTCCCACCTTCTCATCCTATTCCTCTTTCTTTTCACTCTCCTCCCCTTCAAATACATGTTCTCTACCTTATTCCATCTACTCTTTCATTCCTTCTCTCTTCGTCTTTTCCCGTTCTCCTTCTTTCCCTCTCAGGTCCCTCTCGACCTCCCGTTTTTGTCCTTTCTTTTCTTTTGATCCTTGCTTCTTCATCCGCTGTCTCTCACATCCCTTCTATTTTCCTCTTCTGCTGCTCCCTTCACCCATCACTCCCCTTCCCTACTCTACTCCTCTTCTACTCCTCTTTTCCTCGTCCACTGCTCTCCCTGGGGGGAAAGATGGGCAACCCTGATTGCATATATCATTTTTGACAGAACGCTTAAGGCAACTCTTCTGAACCACACTGATTCTCTGTCCGTCTATCCGTCTGTCTGCCCGTCTGTCTGCCTCTATACTGTGTTCTGCATGCCTGAACATGCATGTGCATGTAAACATGCTTGTGTGTGTCTGTGCATGTGCACCCCATCTAGCAGGCCACAGGTTGCACTGAGTGTCACTGGCATTGACAAAATGGCTGTCACTTGACTGAGGATGCCATTCCACCATCACTCAGGCTTCCCTATGTCTCCTGCCACCAGTAAGACCAGTTAATCAGCACTGTCCAACCATTTGTTTTTCCATGACATCCATTTCATTCTTATATATTTTTGTTGTTATACATCCTATATATGATGTACTATAGACAAGCCTATATGTAATCCAAGCTAGGTCAAACCGAATAGGCCACATGTCAGAATCTGTTTCAGTTGTTTGACTCAATCTTATTCACGTTTTGTAATAAAGACCTACATTATGGACAACTACAATATATCCTTGTTTAGTGAAATATTGAATATGCCAACCTAAAACACACTTACCCTTTAAAGGTATTTTAATCATTTGTTTCATTCCTGCGTTTAAATTTCATATGGAATTTGTCTGGTTCAAATTTCTTTGAAACTCACAGTCAATCAAAAAAAAATCTATCCATGGTAGGCTGTAATAAGACGAAAAAATGTATGTACAAATTGAATCCCCAACTTTGGGACTTGGGTAATGTGTAATTTTAAGCATTTTCAACGGGCACGGGTGTTAATGAGAACTATCGTTGTAAAGAACGAAAGTGCAATTCAGTTAAACTTACCCGCCACTCTGCTCAGTCTACTTTCGTTACCTTCCTACAGTTAATAATGTATTTAGGGGTAAAGTATTCAACCATTGGAGCTAAGGAATGCCTACTCTCCGTCGCGCGTAATGACAACAGTAACGTATGTGCGCCTCCCGCGCTTTTTGCTCTGCCCACACCTTGTCTCCGTAGCCTTCTCTTCTTCAAGCCGAAGATTCTCACTTTAGAGAAGATATCGACCAAATTCCCGTTACAAAGTCCTTTATTCTTGTTGGGGCTTCGTCTCCGTCGGTGTGGTGTCGGACGGTGGACTTGTTGTTCCCGTACCTGTCTCTTCTGTCGGATCAAACCGCCGGCAATAGCTGCCATGTCTCAGCCGAACAACCGGTGGGCAAAGGTAAACCACACACAGAGCCCGTTCCCAGTTTTTTTCTTTGGGCACAGAGCGCAGACGACACAAAACAATCGTTTCTGTTCGGTCTGCGGCTACAGCCCCATAGCTGTGTCAATGCCTCTTCTTTAGGCTACCCGTCAGAAAAACATTTCGATACTACGCAATCAAGTCCAAATACCACATTTCGGTGAAAATAAAGAACATTGCGTTGTCATTTTATAACGGCAATTCAACAAATAGCAACCTGTCCCCGTTGCTGTCAAATGATTTCGAAATAAAGCGTACGAATCCTCGGAAAGACAAACGTTCTGCAAACTGACATTTCCAATATCCGTACCTGGTCATGTTTTTGTATTAAATGTCTGTGACGTTTGATGTCACATTGTCCAAAACACGAAAATGATTGTCGAAAGGTTTCGTTCTTCTGTCCGCCCAAATGTTTAGACTACCTCCCGGTCTTCTCCCGGTGACCAGAAAAAATATAGCCTATCGAAAATGTGAACATGTGAGTTGAAGCCACGCGCCCTGGGAGTCTGTCACTCAAAAACAAACGAAGCGATTTTAACGTAATTATCTATCGTGAAGGACGCACGCAACAGACGCTCCCCGGGTGGGGCTGGCTCCCTGGAAGAGAGGTGTGTGATGCTTGCCTCGCGCGCACACATCCACCAAGTCAGTGCGCCAATCAGCCGGTCTCTGCTTCTTAAAAAAAATATACAAAATATAAACGAATAGGCACAACGGAGGGACAAACGGTGACCATCTCGGGACGATTCAAGTACGATGTAACGAATTAAGATATTGTCTTAGAAATGCCCGCAGGAACTTCTCTGCATCAGGTAAAATGGTGACGCAATTTTCTTTCACGCTCCAAAAACTTCCTCCAGCACGTATCATCTTTTTTCCCCGACGAGAAGGGAAGGGGCGAGTAGAAAGAGGAGAGGACACGACTCCGGTTGCCTCCCGATTTTCGGTGAGATGTGAATAATAAGCGGCAAATAGAGGTGGGCTATAGCCTAACTCATCAATCAAAGGATACGAGAACAGCTAGACACTTCAGATAAAACAGAGTGTGTGCGTCAGATCCCAGTCCCTCGCTCTGGACAATCCTTTTAGAAGAACATGACTATAAACGAGTAAACGCCTCCTAAAAGATTAAAAACTCGGCTACCTGATCCAAACATAGTGTATTTGTATGTGGTAAATACTCACACGTCAGCCTTTCTATCCTTGTCCGAACCAGAGCCCTAACACTGACCCAGACATGTTCTTTATTCCCTAGCACTAAACTTTTACCTATTACCGTAACCTCATTAATCTATGCTTTATGCCCTAACTCAACCAAACTCATTGCTGCAACCTAGAGGTTTAACCGTAAATAAACGTAACCCCTTATTCGGAAAGTGCATGTTTCCAAGTATAGAAATGTTTATGTGCACATTTTTTTTTTTATTTACTTGTGGAGACATCCCGTCCTCAGATAGGTAGACCTGATACAGGTAGACCTGATTGAGTGTGTGTTGCCGAAGAAGCAGTTACTATTTTGAGCGGAGACGCGTAACTAAATAGGCAACGTTGACAATGTACATTTAAACCTGATCTGGGTTCCCAAGATTCGATAGAAGATGTGGACCAAGCACAGTGGAAAAAAACCCGACTGGCAATTTGATGTTCTTTGTAATTAACCTACACATAAAAAAATCTATAAACATCACATGATCTGGATTTAGTATAGGTCATAACATCAAAACAACAGTGTCCAAATACAGCCAGATACCTTTGACGGGGTTAAAACAATATTTACAATGGCAATCTAGTCTGACTATGTGAAATTCAAACGGAAAATGTAGAAGCAGTATACTTTTCGTCAGGTAAATTAATTGATGGTGCTGGTTGCAATTAATTGATCTATCAAATGCAACCAGCAACATCAGTGTAGAGACAGGTCTTATTACAGAAACATGGACAACATCCGCCACCTCGTTTCTCAGCTCAGTGAAATAACATGACCTTTCTTGAATGGAGAGATATCAGTTATTCGTGGGATATCCTAAGATTAAATGTTTTTTAATCGTATTCTAAGCTGTAGCCCTTTTCTGACCGCGCCAGAAACAATATAAACGTATACGACCAGGATCACAGTGAGTCATCATCATCCGAGAAAGAAGCGAGGCCTTTTTCACCTGTTGTATAGATGGTTTCCTTTGAAAAAAAATGCACGATCACAATGAGGCTTCGTAGTATTTTGAGTACATTTCGAATCTAGAACATATTTAAAATCTTAAGGTGCAAGTGAGAGATAATCCAATGTATTCTATATTTTAATAGCCTTTCCTCGGTACACAAAGGTTATTCGTTTTCCATAAAGGATTTTAAACTCGACAGAGCCATCTACTGTTGGTCTCTCCATGCAATTAAATAAAGTTATTATAAAAATGAATTTATGATTAGTAGTTTGATTTATCTTCAACTACGATAAATGCTGTGCTATCTCAAACCTGTATCCGTTTTTTGACAGAATTAGCCTAATGTCTAAAAAATTCATGAACGAGAGTCGATTCACCGGAGCTAAGTTATACAGTAGCTATAGCCGGTTAGAATGCTCTGAACTGAAGTTCATAGATAATTAAAGGCTTGTCAAGCTCAGGTCTGGACAGTTGTTGACTCAGTCATAGTTTCGGGTTTCATGCGTCACGTTATGCAAGCCTGTGTTTTTGAAAACAGACTCACTGAAGAATGAGAATTTTATATCATTTTCCGTGACAGTTACAAGCCATTAACATTAAAAATGTACCACCTAACGCAAACTGCATTCCCCAACCAAAAAAATCTGAATGCACACCCTGTCCAAATCTGATGACATTCAAAAAGGCTAAATCATGTCTTCAGGAAATCTTCAACCTTAGCTTACAGCAGTAGATGAAGTTGCAGAAAAATAAAGTGAAGATGAGACCAGACCGCTTGAGGGCGCCAGAGTGTTCAAAAAAATGTCTAGCCCCCTTGTGATTAACAGTCCGTCCATTCGTTGTCTGGTTGCTGTGCATGTGATTATCCTAACACCGAAGTGCACAAGGTGTCACAGGATGTCATTCACCTATCTCCTGTCACCGCGTGGGCCTACAGTGCTATGTCACAAACTTCTAACTAAAAGGCAATGTAATGTGTGTATTCACACAGACCACTTAAACATGGCCTGACAGGGTGTCATATCCGTGGAACCAATCTAAATGCTACACTGCTAAATGCAGTGCTACATTGGTGACACCATAGCATATGAGGTGTAAAGGCTACTGCCGTTAGGGTCTTCTGAAATGTATTCAAGTCCTTGTGTTGTTGTAAATGTTATTAGAAGGCTGCATGGGAACGTTCCAGAGTGCAGCCTTCTAAACTGATGAATAAACCAAAGCCTTCTGACCGAACGTACATTAAAATTAATCCGTTCCCCTCGTCGCAATGTTTACATAAAAGGAGCTTCTCTCAGCTTCAAAAGGAAAAGACCCCGCCCCCACTTGTGGAAATTCATGCCCTGCCTATTATTGAGTGAAGTAGAGTGAAGGATTTAAATACACTCAAAAACACACACACACACACACACACACATCATTTTTTCTCTCGCTCACTCAATCCTCTCACTCTTTCTCTCCCAGAGTCCCTTTTGTCTATCTATCTCTCTGCCAGAGGGTCTCATTACTACATATGCAGATGAGTGTATGAAAGAGAGAGATATGATGAAGAGTATCTGCTGTGTTATATTCCTGAGGGAATTTACTGACACACTCAAATCAATACGCTTTCTATCTGGTCCATTGAACTGTGTATGTCTATATATTATCTTCCATTTATACAACACTTTCTGTTTTTCTGTTTCTCATATCTTTTCTATGTCTCTCAGAACGAGGTCATCCGAAAGAAGGCAGAGTAGAATGAAGATGAATGGATATTTTATGTTTTCTGCAGAGGAGAGGAGACAAGAGGGAAGAGGTGAGACAAGATAGGAAGGGAAGAGAGGGGAGAGGCGGGGGAGATGAGAGAGATCAGAGGAAAGGAGAGGACAGCTCCCTCTAAAGGTGATACAGGAACACAGTCCTCTTTCTCAGTCTCTCCATCCTCCACTCTCTTACTCTTTACAGGTGGATATGTTTCAGCCCATTTGTGATGGCACAAATGTAAACCTCATCATCACAAATAACACTTTTACATAGCACAAATTAACACCACTATAGAAGACAATAACAATGTAAATACGTGCAGGGAATGAGAATTTGACAGTATACAAATCTTGCACACTACAATATGTTTGTTAGTGGAACACCATGTTTTGTGAAAGCACAATCAATTGCTGCTAATGAAGAGATCCCCCTTGGGTTTTAGCCATGTGTGGGTGGGGGGAAAGGGGGAAGGGGGTTGGTGTGAAGAAGAGGGGGACTTCAAATCATTAGAGAAACAGTAAGAGAAGGAAAAGTGGCAAGTGGAGAAGGAAGGAAGCTGGAGAGAGACGAAAGAGAGTGTGAGACGTCTGGAGAGGGATAGAGAGAGAGGAAGAGAGGGACAGGTGAGAGAGGGAGAGAGACAAGGAAACATCAGAGCTACTACAGGTTTCCCTGGCCTGAAGGGGTGTGCAGGGACAACCGTATCTGTCTCTGCATACTGATGTGCTGAGTCACAGCAAACACACACACACACACACACACACACACTCAAATAATAAAGCCGGGACAGCCCTCTTGCAGTACCACCCCTCTGTTGCCTAGGTAACGACTGGTGGATTCCAAAGTGCAGCCTCTGGCCAGAAGACATTTGGACCCCTGCAGAAGATGTGAATATGGGAAGGAGTCACAGGTCGTGTTCCTGCTACAGACAACAGGGTCAATATTAGCCCATCAGTGATCAATATGTGACCAGTGGATGTGAATCTGGCCTTACATCTGAATTCCTATTGATCACATATACACACATAAAGAAAGAAGCCCTTTTATACGACACGGAACCCAAATAATGGAACCACATAACCCCTAACGCCCTGACCGTTGAGGAGCAGTCTAGAATTTCTTTCCAAAATCAGCAAGCAAAGATATGTTGAATATAAACTTGGGATGTATTTCACGATGAAGGATGCACTTCACTAACAAGCATCAGGGTAGTTTGCGTCATGCTCCATTCTTCACCCTAACTACTGTGGGTTTTACGCTGTCTCTCACGCACACACACACACACACACATTTCTGTATTTTCTTGTGAATGAATTTACAGAGCCTGTCTGCACACCAACACATTCAGGCCGCAGATGTTAGCAAATACAAGAAACGCAGTCTCATGTAACACTTCGTCTGTATCTGTAACGCCACCAAGTGGTCACATATCACTAGCGCCCTGAAACTCAGTAACGAAAAAAAGAGTTGGAGGATGGAGTTTAACTTTAAACTGTTACTGATTTAAGAGACCGTCCTCTCAGTCAGGGAACTGGGCTGAGTACTGTTTCTATAAAAAGGCTATCTGCAGCAGGCGCCAAATATCCCCACCAATGACCCCCTCTCCCTCCTGAGATGAATACAGCCCAAAGATATCAGATTCCTGTATAGTTTCTTGTGGCGATGTCTTGGGTCCCATTGCTGCTTTCTTTGCTGAGTCCATCCCCTGTCATTGGAATGGCTCCTGCAAGTGACTGAGACAGAAAAATTGTGATTTGACCGTTGCTACAGCAGTAAAGGGACGGAAATAAAATTCGGAAATATCCCTAAACCGGTCACACGTTTTTGAATACTTAGCTGTCCAGAACAGTCCTGTGCCTGTTGTATTTGCTTACATCTGCAGCCTGAATGTGTTTGTGTGCAGACAGGCCAGGGCGCCGTAATTTCATACACAAGAAAATACATAAATCACCCCTTTTCTATAAAAGAGAAAGGGGAGTTAAATGACTGGAATCCATCACACACACACACACACACACACACACACACACTTACCCTGCATGGGATTCAACTCATCAATAACCAGCCCCTATGCCTCTGTTACCCAGACAGCCCTTCATGAAATCACTTGTGTGTGTGTGAGGCAGGTAAGTAGTGTTGACTGACAGGGCCGCACTGTCATGTTCAGAATCTCCAGGTCCTCTGTCTATCTCAGTCTTCCTGTTGAAAACTACGCTCACTTTGGCATTCAGTGATGACACCTTTCGTCCAATCACGTTACAGCGATGGCACCTGTGGTCCGGTGAGGATGCAGCGATGTGGGGACGCTTTCCAAATAAATGTCCCTAAAGAAAACCTCTCCTTTCTTCCCTTCTCCGTCCTTCAACCCCCCTCCCCCCGCCATGTCCAACCCCTCCTCTGTCTTCCTTCTACTCCCTTAGTGTTCCTCTGAGAGCAGTGATTGTCCCAGTGATAATGTCCAAACAGTGTTCCTCATGTAGAGGGGCGAATATTTTGGCATCTTTTTTGACTACATCATAGCCAAACCATAGCGCTGTAGGCTGACCTCCCACACGCATCAGATAAGAGGACCACAATCGGAAGAAATCAATAACCTAGCTGTTTCATCCTTCAGGAGTCTTAATCAAGCGCATCATCTTGTGTGTTCCTGTTTTTCCATGAACATTCCGTTTGAACTGAATTCTGCCTCTCCCCTTCCTCTCCTCTCCATGTCTGTCTGCCTGTCTCTCTGTTGTCTCTGTCTGTCTGTCCACCAGTCTGTCAATTTGTTTTATCTGTCTGTCTTTCCGTCTGTCTGTCTCTAAATGTCTGCCTACCTATCTATCTATCTGTATGTCTATCTCACCCTACTCTGTTCTGATGGTGAGTTAGAGGTCCTTTATAAGGTTGATTGGAGTTTGTTCTGCTACCCCTTTACTCTGCTGCATTAAGGATTCAGCTTCTTCTGACTAGGTTTCAGGGACTTGTGTGTATGTGAGTGTCTGTCTCTGTGTGTGCATGCGTTGTGTATGTGTCTCAGGTTTATCTGACTTGCACTAATCTTTCAATAAAAACTCTCTTCCCAGTATTTCCTCACTATCTCTAAGGCATACACATTCCAGAACCCCTCCCGGATACATACAGTCATGTGACAAGTACACCACCTGGAAAGTTTTCCTTGTCTTTATATGTTAGGACATGGATATGTAATTGTCACTTCAACACTGTCAACGGTTTAAGGTTACCTAATTCAACAAATGACAGTGAACACTTATACTCATCTTTCAAGAAAACATTGTTCCAGTAGTTTTGGTGTTTAACCAGGCACTGTCTGTCAAATGTCAGTAGCATCTTGATTTTCTTTTTTGAGAGTAGAGGTTTCTTCCTTCTGGACCTCCCATGTAGGCAAGTATTTTGCAGTCTCTTCGTGACAATTGACTCATGTACATCAACACCGATTGTGGCTTTGACGTCATCCCGGGGTCCTTAGAGGCTTCTACGAGAATCTTTCGGTCAGCACTAGAATATGTATATTGCTAGTGGCCGGTTCAAATACAACAGCGTGTCCTTTTTCAGGACAGGAAAGGTGCTGGTTTAAGATTTAGACCTAGCACCACAGTCCTGTAATCCAATAATCTGATGTCACGCAGACATACAAGAATGACAGTAACCAGCAATGGCATAACACAGGCCTGGCGCTGGATGCATCAAGTCTCTTAGAATCAGAGCGATAATGTGGGATTACTAGGACTTTTTAGATTACAGTGGCTAATAGCAGATGGGCAGGTGAGGGCTTCTGCTCTGAGAAGTTACATGCATTATCACGGAGGCGGCCAGGACTGAGTGTTCACACAGATACACAGACAGCGGTAAAGACCTCATTGTTAACACGTCAATCGACACTAAAGCTGCTTTCCATGGAAGGGACAATGCTGGGTGGTGACAGTCATTAGCGACCTGGGAGGATGTACGCACACACACACACACACACACACACACACACACACAACCACACGCACGTGCGCACACACACCCACACGTATAGACCAGTAGAAAGACCAATTTGTTTTCTACCGAGGGTGAAATTTGTGACAATTACTGTGCGTTTTGGAAGGAGTTAGGAGTAAGAATAGGTGTCACACGGTAGTGTTTCAGTTTGCACAGCGTTCTATCGAGAATCTGATCAACAGATTAAAAACGGTTCCACATGAGATGATAAAGACAGAAATGTTCTCTCTACAACACATTAATTACTCACTCACACAAACTCTCTCCTCACACACACACACACACACACACACACACACGCACACATTAACTTTAAACAATGACCTCAGACAGAGACTTGAGTCTGACGCCTGCCTTATCACACACTTGTGTCACATTGTCCTGTGTATGAGTGTGTGTGCGTCACATGATGCACGTGCAGATTACATCTCTTCACAATTAGGCCAGACAGAATCTGACAAGGTGACATCACAAAAGAGCTACAGACAGTCTCACATGATGACATCACAAAAGAGCTACAGAGAGTCTGGCATGATGACATCACAAAAGAGCTACAGAGAGTCGGACAAGATGACATCACAAAAGAGCTACAGACAGTCTGGCATGATGACATCAAAAAAGAGCTACAGACAGTCTGACATGATGCCATCACAAAAGAGCTACAGACGGTCTGACATGATGCCATCACAAAAGAGCTACATACAGTCAGGCAAAATGACATCACAAAACAGATGCATACAGTTGGACATGATGATATCACAGTAGAGCTACATTCACTCAGACAGTATGACATAATATAGGAAGACAAACATTTTGGCAAATACCTTCTCAAATCTACAAAAATGTATCCCAATAAACATAAATTTGGGAAACAAAATGGAACTCAGCTTCCCAAAATGACAATCTACATGATTACGCATTTGACAATTCAGAAATCTTGTGAATGTATTCTCAAACTCCCCATGTGCAGTAAGATCAAAGATTAACCCAGTGACCGGACAGTGTCCCAACCAAACAACCACTTTAGCCCATTGTCCTAAAGTAACTAGTTGGAACTCCTGTTCATTCTCCTTCCCCCCTCAGTAACTTTTTAGACTCTTACCAATATTCCTCACCTGGTCTGGCTTTCCCCAATGCAGCGCGTATCCTTCTCTCTGCTACACGCAGCACTGTCTCTACATCCATGAGCGACACACAAACCCTCCTGGGACCCCTCTTTATATCTCTCCACTCCCCTTCACTATCTTCCACTCTGGGCTATGAATATCTCAGTTGAGTCCAACATACATCAGGACCTCAGGAGAAACCCAGAGACAGAGAGAGGAACAAAATGTTCACCAGGATTGTTGTGGTCTCTGGACTTCATAAGTGTATTGTGTTGAATTGGTTTTGGCAAAGATTTCGGAATCTGTTCTCACTCTGATATCACAAATACCTGAAGGGCTACTTCCTTCAACACTAACTAGAACAATCATACACTGTACATGTGTGGGAAAAAATGTGGAATGTGGACCAGGCGTCATAACGCACAGAAATGAAGGCCTTGCATTGGAGAGTTCTGGGTAAAGTAGTCCAGGGATCTCCTTTTTATGGAAATGTAGGCCATCCAGTGGAGGATTAGTTCCCACATAAGGGGGTTGAGTTTGTGTTGCAGTGAGGCGCAAATGAGAACGGGGGGGTCATAAGACGCTTGCGGACACTGAAGCAGGAACACTGGGGGAACAGCGAACACACAAAGACAGAGCTGGAGAAAACGTAGATATGGATCAATGTAAAATGTTGTTAGGGCTTGTAGATTTTAGTGAAAAGACCAGCCATCAGATGATACATTATCATTGGTACAGAGTCAAAGATTCTGAGTCAAGATGATGAAAGCACACAAAAAAAACAATGTGCGCATGCACACACAAGCGCACACTGCGGTTATGGGGGCACCACAACATCAATCTAATTTACAACCAAACATTTATTGTCCTTTCATGTGACAATGAATTTTCAGTTTATTTGTACAATTCCCGAGAGACAAAAGCAAACAGTTTCCACTCAAGGTGACAGTAAACAAATATTAACAGAAGCTCAAGCCAGCTCATATGTTTGTCAGGGGTACACCGTAAAAATGAAAAAGACTCAAAACATCACGCTCATCTAATAAACCAGTGTAACATAACCATCCAGATATCGGGTGTTACACAGAAAGTGTTTTGAACAGAGAAGAGCTACTTTGACATCTAACATTATACTTAGCCTAAGGAGAAGACTGTTTGTGGAATTCTACATAAACGTTTCTATTATTTATTTCCACAGATGAGAAACAGGTAGAGACAGAGTGAAATTTGAACAAGTGGAAGTGAACTTCTGTGACAGTAATATGGCACATTTGAATTCAATCTGAAATATAGACAGGTAGACACACTAAAAATGTATATAAGAAATATACATTCCCAGGCTATGAAAGATGGAGAAAATTGCCATGCAGCTCTGTTTAAAGTATTGTGCAAAATAAATTCAAATAAATTATAATAATTTGACACAATGTCTTAAGCATGCCTTCTATGTTAATATTGACCAACTTGCCATGCCTTGAGTTGAAATAGACTATGCACTTCGTGCTGGGGGAGTCATTAGGTGGTGTGTATCATATATCTAAGAGATTTCTAGGGCACAGATTTGTTTCACACATAATTGACCACAAAAAGAGTGCACAAAACCCCACAGTAAACCCAGAGTGTGGAGTGAAGATCTAAAAAACTGGACGTGAGCCATCATATGTATTTCAGCCATGCTCCTTAGTGCAGATAAATTAATAACTGCAAAGGGGCTCCACATTTTTCCTCTTTCTAAAAGACTACAACTCTGAAGCCAGAACTTCCTGCTACGCCGTAGTCCCTATTCACCAGGTTCTTTTAAACTCCACCCCATGGTGGACAGTTTACTGCTTGCTAGCTAACTTTACAATAAGCAACACAATCGATTGTCGTCATGATTCGAAGTATTCCTTTTTGCTCACACATTTGATCACACATCTGTGTATTAAGCCTCACATTGTTCAACCGGGATAGGTTGCTATTCAGTGGATTTGAGTTCAACGGAAGGACCAAAGTGGCGAATATGTAAGGTAATTCTAATAATTTGGGCCTCACTTCTTGCAATGAACTGTAGGAATTTACGGCAGAGGTAAATCTACAGGTAAATGTGTGTTAATGTTTGTGTTTTTGCCAACTGTAACGGAATTAATGCAAAGATATAGCATGGTCTTTTTAGATATTGAGGATTCGAGACTGGTTTATTGGAAACCATGGCTATGGGAATTCACTATTAAGATCCGTCACTAGCTAGAGAAGGCATTGTACTATGCTACCATGACTACTACTTTATAAACATGATTACTGTTGTTATTTTGCAAATGGTGGCGTCTATCATATTAGGTCAAGAGCTAGTGGAAAGTTGAGAATTCTAGTTTCCACTGGTAAACGTGCAAATGTTCCCGTTTAAATAAACAGGTATGTTATTGTTTGTTGGTGTGTTACATAAGCAAGGTCAATGCGAAAGTGGTGTTTACCTGTGAAATCTGTTGTATTATGATGCATTACTGGTAGTGGCTCCAAGCAAATGAGATGCGACATTTTTCTGCATTGGCTTGTAATTACTTCAGACAGACATACAGCACCACACGGGCACAGTCAATGTTTGAAAAATGACTCTGTCTTAAAAAGTCAATTTTCCATCTTATATAAATAATTATTGTATTCTACGAATACCATTTTGTTAGGCAGGTGGTTTCTATGTTCAATGTGAATTCTGGAACTTGTGGTATTTCATGAACAGACCAATAGAGACAAAGTAGATTTAACCAGGAAATTCAAATTCAGTCTTTCAAGATTTTGTTGAGGACATGTTTTTATGACACGAATGTCTTTCATTGTTACCATGTGTAATTAGTACATTAGGTAAAACAGTGTACAGTGAAATGCCCTTTTAAGTTGCCAGCAGCTCAGTTGCCACAGACTTACTGTTTCTAAGCTCTTAGTTTTAACACTGTAGGTCTTCTACCTTGGGGGGGGGGCTGTTTTGAAAACATTGCTGTCAGACTTTAAATAAAACATACAGGCCGTTATGGGATGTGTAAAGCATGTCTTGGTTTGTGTGTGTGTGTGTGTGTGTGTGTGTGTGTGTGTGCGTGTGTGTGTGTGCGTGTGTGTGTGTGTGTGTGCGTGCGTTTGTGTGAGAAGGAATGAAAGGGTGAAAACTTCTAACTGGGTCACGCTTGCATGGAAGATGAAGCATTAAGAAATATAACCGCATTTTTCCCTTCATAATAAAGATTGAGCGATGCAGGACATGGGATGTGACCACGGTTACTGACATGTGCTGGAACCCAACGAAACCCCTTTTACTCACACGCTACGTGGAGGCAGAAGGGCAAAAACCGGCGCCTAATGAATTAGACGCAAACCTCTCCCACCCTCCACCAGACAAAGAGGATATGCGGTGGGTGGCGAAAAGATCTCTGCCTCGGGCCGCGCAACCGTCACAGAGCAGGGAGAGAGAGATACCAAGAGGAGGGAAATAAAACGGAGTAGGAAAATAAAGAGAGCTACAACTTATCCCTATTGATTGGACTGCGCCCACACACGCGCGAGCACTTACGCGCAGGGGCGTGCGCACGCTCCGATGCACAAGGACGCACTCACAAACACACATGGACGCATGCACACGTACACACACACACACACACACACACGCAGGCATGTCAACCTCAGCAGTAAGCACTCCCACAGGACTTGCACTAATAGTGCCTTTCAGAGAGAAAACTGCTAAACTGCCAATTCAGCAAATCTCCCCTTCTCCCAGTGTGGGGCTGGGCAGCGCTGTGTAACAGTGTATGGTAGATCATGGTGTGGCCGGGCAGGCAATCACTACGGCAACTTCTCTACTGCTGCAGTGGTCTGGGAGGACGATAAATGGACGGCAACACAATCTGCTTTTAGTTTGTCTCTACCATTGGTATATCGGTGAGGGTAAAACAAAGCAGACGTTTCCTAAACCGGCATTTACTTTTGAACAGGATCAATGCTAACAGGATTAGGTAGCAACAACCACCGTTAATTTGGGCCGATGGGAGATGGAATTCTCATGCTTGAAGAAGTTCCCACCCACTTTTATGGTCACTCAGCCAGGACAGGTGTAGTGTCCTTGTAAACCAGAAAATAACACAATGAATATTATTGTGAGGGTTAAACTGTCATATTTTAAATTGCACCGTTATAATATACAGGTTGTGTGTGTAACAGAGTTGCTAATGGCAGCCAGATCCAAGATGTGCTCTAATAGTTTAATTAACTTTCTGGATAGGTGTGATGTTTAAAAAAAACGGTTTTATCATTTGGTCTGGAAAGTTCAAAGTATAGGGTGTGAGTTATATTCTTCTTGGCTAAAGCAGAACCTCTTGCTCTGTTGGGATTGGGATGCAAGCCCCCTGCAAGTGCCCTGTACAAACAGGCATTGCCTCTCTGTGCTATTTTATTACTTGAAAAATCTATTGGTTGCAGGCCTTTCTGTTGTGTAATCATAGTCTGTTTGAAGCCTCTTGACAGACATTTAAGTCATCCCATGTGTAGGTCTAGTTACAGTAAACCACGGTGACACACAAGCTGGCACGCCTCCATGGATGGACAACATCTAAACAGTCAGATCGATTCTTGTTCTATTACGTTTATTATTATGCGATAATGATTTCTGCGTAATGACCCAGACGATATTTGCTCAGCCCGGGGAATTTCGCGTGCTGATACTGGAGCAGCCCTGACTGTTGAGCGCAGCCGGATGGTTGGTAATTAAGTGAATTGGCGCGGGATAGGGCGATGGTGAACCGTGCAAACCCTACTCGAGAGAAGCACCACCATCTTGATTGTGTAATTACACCGGTCCAATTAAATAAGGCCACGCATCATACAGATGTCCTTTGATCATTTATTTCCACATTTTTGTCGTTAGACACCGTGAAAACTACAAAGAAAAAAGGAAATAACATATAATGAGTCTAATATACTTCTTTCAGTCATTTTACAGTCTCTTAAGCACATTCCTTAACTTGACAATGTTAGCATCACAGCAGTACAGAAAGTGCATTAAATGCAAAGAAATTACAACAATTATTAAACACATATATGATAAGGCTGAAATACTAAAGCACAATTGCCGTGTGCGCCTCTGGCACCAAGCAAAATCTTTGTTTGAGGCTGTACATCTCCCTGTATTCCTTCTACCCGCAATGCAACAGGTAGTTTGACCTTTGACCTCAACATCAAAAATGGCATTTGTAATAAAGAACCACAACATTTAAACAAGATTTATTTATAAGGTAAAAAATGTTAGTACCACTTTAGATCAAACAACCATTTTTAAACTCTTATTTAGTACATTTTTTATGTTTTTAATTACTGTAAGAATTTAAACACTAATGAAATAATCAAAAGTATAGACTAAACATGAAATCTCAGTAACAATGTCCCTCAGACAGTTACAGATTGATACCCCCAAACGCCTGCATGGTTGCATATTGTGTAAATCCCCTGGAAATAGTAGGCTGTCCCGGCACTTTCGGCATACTGTTTAGAAAACCCTGTGATTTGGAACATACTAGTCTTAATCTGACCTACTATATAGTATGGGTAATATGTGAATCAAGATATGGCCGCAGAGTAAGTTCAGCTCTGCTCTACTTATGCAAATTTAAAGCAACTACAGCAGGGCAGGCACAATCACATCAACTCTGACCCAAGGCTAGAGAGAGCTGCTTGGTTCAGCAAAAATGTCTGACAAAAAATACTCAGTGGGAAGCAAATGTAAGAAATGATTACCTCCAACAAATCAAGTAAAACATTTATAGTTAAGAGGGATAGCTTTAGTTGGACCCATGTTTATATAATGTTGCAAGATCGCTGGGGGCAGCTTTAGAAGGAGCCATGTTGTTACAATTTTGCAAGGTATCTTGCCATAGCTCAAGACAAACAGGTATCATAGAGAAATACATGCAATGAAAGGAGCAGGAAATGGAACTTAATTATACAGCCTGTTTGACAAACTGTAGACATTTCATATGTTATGGCATATACAGCTATTCTAGTTTTGTGGGGACAGTAGGAGGCTGGTGCATTTTTGTCTTGCATGAAGCAACAGAACAACCAGAATCAGGCCAGGGTCTGAGAATTTTCTATTTAAGGCAGATATTTTTAATTAACATTTTGAAATTAAGACATTTCATGGTGAAAATATTCATAATCTAGGCATGATCAAAGAAGGGGGAGAAGACATGAAAAGTTCATGGACTAAAATGCCATGCCCCAGATCTACAGTACATGGGAGGTGGGAGGGAGGGAGAAAGAGACAGAGAGAGACTGGGTTGGAGAGAAAGGGAAAGAAAGATTGAGAGAGCCAGTGAGGGTGTGAGAGAGAAAGAGAGGGCAAGAGACCGAGCACAACAGCAGGTCAGAAACAAAGTAGACACAGAACAATGCCCTGGAAAACATTATATGAAGATCTAACTGTTTGGACTCAAAGTCTTTGACTAAATCAAAAATGTTAAATAAATCGAATTAGTTGACTAAATCTGCTGTTTTGACTAAATCTAAGGCTTTACCTTCCCATTGCAGGATTTGCATTACAACACACCTCCAGGATATAGAGACAACAGCCCTTGAGGAGTGGGGCATGGCAAGAAAAGACAGAAATGACAGAATTCCTGAGAGCACAAAAAAAATCACATTTCTCATTCTGTGACACTAATGTGCTTTTATAAAATTGTGTATCACTGAACTTTGGCCTCTCTCTTTGACCTCAAATTGATCATTGGTCCAACAGCCGTCAATAAAACATTCAACCCCTGAGGTTGTGTGTGGTTTTGTGTGTGTGTGTTTGTGTGTGTGTGTGTGTTGGAAACGATGAAAGCTTCTATGGTATTTGGGTCATGGTTGAATTGGAGATGAGTTGACTAATATCACATTTTAACAATGAGTGTGATGTGGTGTAGTGTATTTATATTAAATGACAGAGTGGTAAGTAGACCTGTGGGTGTGTGCATTTGTGCCATCGATGCTTGTGTTTGTGTGTGTTTGTCAGAGAGGGAGGGGGTGTGGGTAAGTGAGTGGGCCTCGATGGGTATAATTTGAGTGCTGTTTAACCTTCCCCTCTAGAATGAGCTGTAATGTGAGCTCTTGATGAAAGTAGCCATTTAACAGAGATGAGATGTACCTTTGGGAGTAGTGCTTCTGTCTGACACACACGCAGTCTGTTTCCATCAATCTAATCTTGACTCAAGTAACAATAACAATATTGTTACTGCCCAGCTAAAGCCTGTTTCAGGTAGACCTACCACACCACACTGGGTGGTTTTCCTAACCCAGTACAGCTGCTGGGCCGTTTGGCTGGATTATGTCGCCTCTTGGGTTGTTTTACAAGCAACCAATGCATTGGATACACGTCAATATATTCCACCACGGGCACTGTACTTAGAACACACAGGATGGATGATATTGTGACACACTGAAAATGTGCCAGTGTTACCTAGGGTTGGTTTGTCAGCGGAAGACTTCCAGTGCTGATTGAGGTATTAAATTAACTCTGTTAGGGTTAAGCGAACCATCATTATACGACGAAAACAAACCCAGTGTAAAGATTGACCAGTGTCAAAACCAAACCACGGCCATCATAATGATGTTTCCATCCATGCTACATTGCAGATTTTTTTATCAGCAGTGTCACGGTTTTTGCATGTACAGTACATCACCGGAATGATTAAAAACAAATAACTTACATTCTCTAACTTAATCCAATCCTTGCCTAGATTTAGTTGCTGAAGAGATAGGTCCAGTTTAGCTGCTTTCAGTATGGTCATCTGGTAATTACTTTGGGGGATTCTTCCCAACCCGGTAGCCAATCAGAATGCAGGTGGTATGAAGTCCCACTGCATGAGCCTTCAGAATAAGTCATTTTTTAATTGTGTTGAATTTAAGAGTTTAATTTAAATGTTAAAAATTGTTGCTTAGGATCTCACTCACTGAAGGCCACAGGACCTTTAAAACTAAATATGCAGGCGTGTGTGGCCGCAGACGTGTGTGGCCGCAGCCGCAGGCGTGTATTTGTTGCCCACATGCCTTTCAGATACATTTCAGATAAAAACATAGTCAAAGACATAGTCAAATCCGGTAATACACACACACACACACACACACACACAAACCTACATTAATTCATCTAGAAATGCGGTCTGTTGAGAACCAACTGGTTAGCATCATGGACAGTGGTTACCAATTGAGGCTTCACACAGCGAAAACAAAAACCACAAATGCAAGCTATCATGTTTAACAAACTAGCTAGGGTCTCTAGACAGCAAGCCAAGTAGACAGCTAGCTATTAGTCAGAGCAGGCTGTGAACATAGAACCATCTGCTGGGGGCAAAACAGAGTCTTTTTCTCTCTTTCATTCTCTTTCTCTTTTTTTAACCCTAACTGTCTTTCATTCTCTTTCACACACACTCTCCCTCCCTTTCTACCCCTGTTTGTCAGTTTCTCTCTCTCTGTCTCTATCCTTGTGTGATACTCACTGATAGTAACAACAAATATACTTGCTGGTCCGGTCCAGGAGCTTTATGTTCAAACTAAACTGAAAAGCTAGGGTTTTTAATGCAATCTTGCTTCTATTCCCAGCAGTGACTCAACCTCTGCCCCACATCACAACAACCCAGTCACTTGTAATTTAGGCCATGTCATAATGGACAGGGTGAAATTAGTCCAAAATGTATTTCCTAGCATTCACTAGGGGCTACATTAATATATTACCATCTAGTATGCTTCTGGTTTGCTAAGGCATTGTGGATGAAGAGAATGAGTGGGAGCATAAGACTCAGACTCAAGTTACAAGGATCAAACCTGTATGAGTTCATATGAAATGCAAACTACCTAAAGTTATAGGTAGGTTTGATTGACATTCAGGTGTTCATTCTGAGAAGTAACATTAAGGGTTAAGGTTCTGGGAAAGCTTAATATAACAAATGTGTGCCTAGTACTGGTATTGACCACTCTGAATAAATGTGTAAATTTAAGGTCAATCTGAACGCTTTTTGCTGAGTTTGTCAAACAATTTCAACCCAAGTCGTAATTTACAGTGGGCACTACAGATGGCACCACACAGCTCCAATTGAAATGTCAGACCATGACGGAATTAATTCGCTGCAGTTATGATGAAGGCCCCAATCTCATAAAGATTTTGCAGAATGCAGCATATTACAACAAAACACTAGATCAGTCAGCTTTAAAGCAGTTTTGTTTTGTAGACCTGTTCGGTTGGATGAGTGTAATGGAACTTTGGACCCAGACCACTTTCAAATGCCATACAGTTAGACCACATTCTCATGTCCTCACTTAAAGAAGTTTGCAATTTATCTCATAGTATTGAAGGAAGGTTGTTTTACACACCCGACTGACTGTATATAAAATGGGTCAGTCTTTGCAACTACAAATAAGTAATTGTCTCCATAGTAATCAGATGTTTACTTTGCGACAGCATTGTTCCATAGGCTGAGACAAAACGTAAATTTAATGAAAAGTAGGTTATTTGGAATCTACAAACACTTCTCTTGTCAACAAAGGTTTCTGTCAAATGATTACCTCGCTATCAACAAACGACTTTAATATCGGTTTTCCCCAGGTAGTCGCCATAAGATGAGTTCAAATAATTCAGTTTCTTTCCCAGCCATGGTGGCAGCACGGAGCCCATTCTATAGAAACTTTGAGTCCCAGGAGTGGCACTACCTGGGGGAAAAAATATCAAAGGCAGCAAAGGACACATTCGAATTCTGAATGGAACGATGCGCAACTACTGGTGTCCAAAAGTGAATATCCAATAGTAGAGAGACAATTCTTCCATGCAGTTGATGCTTAGTGTCAGCAGTTGTGATCTACTACACTGCAGTGAGAGATGAAGGAGGGAGAGAAAGAGAGAGATTAAGATCAATTCATGACCTGTCTGTCTGATATCTGAAAAAGCTATCAGCCCATATGAAACTAATAATTAATTAATAAGTAGTCTTTATAGGCCTTCTAAAACCAGAATTCGCTATGGTTACATACATAGTTCTACTAGAAGAAATCATATTTTTGTGGGAGTGTACTTCTGCAAAAGAAATCACCAAAAAGATCAAATTACGCATAAAGTTGGTCTGAATGGTCCGTTGTTAGTGCTGCATATGTCGCATTCCTTTGTGAGAAGAGCGGATATAGGCCTACCATGTTGCAATATCTGGTGCTATTTATAGATCAAAAAGCTCTATGCGAAAAGATGCTGTGAATATCTCAGCGCGTGAATATCTCTTACTAAACCGCAACACATCTAGGTGAGCTGCAGCAACAGATATCCCAGATCTCGACTACGTAGGCAGCCTTGGTGTATTCTGAATAGTCTACACGTAAAGGGGGACCATTAGAGGCCGCAGTGTGTTTGACTGGGCCAGTACAGAGCTGAGCCCGTAGAAGTGTTGCAGAAGTGATCTATGCTGCAGTGATACAAACCCGAACAAACCCGAGTGAGAACACCAGCAGCCACAGAACAGCTGAAAGACGCAGCCACCTATAGTCTGCAAAATATAGCACTGGCACTACATACCTTCAATTCACCTGCAAAAAGTTCCAATGCAACTGTAACCTAATTGTTGCTGTGTCGTTGTGTTTGTGGCCTTTGTTTTCAATTAATATTTTTGCTGCTGCGCTTCTGGCACCGTAGACGCTCAATACACAAACACACACTCTTTCTCTCATATACACACGCACACACGCACACACACATCAGTAGCAGCAGCAGTGGCAGCAGTAACGGAGTCTTCGGGAATAAGTTATTCACCCCTCCTCCCCTCTTCCCCTGCGCTCACTTGCTGCACAATTGCGATTGCAGCTCCAATACACCATAAGCTTGCGCCTAACTGTGCAGGAAACACACACAACACGAACACAACCGCACAGGGGGTCTGTCTCCCTCTCTCTTTTTCTCTCTCTCTCTCTCACACACACACACACACACACACTCACTCACTCACTCAATCACTCACTCAGTCTCTCACTCACCAGTTGGGTTCTTGGTTTTCTTGAGACTCTTGCCACAAAGACACTGCAGCATATGCGATCCTTTGCTGAAAATGTTCCAAAGAAACCTCATCGATTTGGTCGAAGAGCGCTCCAGCAGCCTAGACACCCTCATGGGGACTCGCTCCCCCCGCTTGCATAACAGCCAGGTCCCGTTGGGCTTAGCTCGGCGACTCGGCCCAACCAGCTGTACCATAGAACAGAACAGGTGAATCCCGGGGTCCTCCGCGTTGGCGCTTAGGTTCAGAAACGCTTCGTTATACCTTAGAATGAGGGCAACTCCTACGGTTTCATCCACTTGCTCCTGTTTGTTAGCGGTATCGCTGCTGCGGGTACTGCTGCTGCCGCCTGGCCGGCGCGTCAGAAGCCCAAATAGACTCTTTAGATCGCATCTGCCGCACAGGGGGAGCGGTGCGGCAGACAGACATGCGGAGCTAGCGTGTAAACGGCGAAAGGCAGGGGATTTCTGGACAAAAAACCATTGCATATTAGTTCGTACGTTCCCGGGGTGAGGGTGGATGTGGGATCGGTCCGTCAGTGAGCCGGCAGAGGTACCATCTCTATGCGAACACTGCAGCGGAGCTTTCTAACCAACAACGCATAGCCAATCGCTGATGCCCCGAATCCAAATCAAGTCGCGTCGTCACGTTGGTGAAGGCTACTCGTTCTTACTGTAAATCACAACATGAATCAATTACCATTTCCTTTCTTACTGCGTCTTTAAAAAATGTGTTGAATATTTGATAAAGCACAAGCTTTTTATTAATAATCCATGCTTCTCAGATAGGGTCCCACTGCACTGCTGCTGGAAGGTTTCTTTTCTTCTATCCGGTTTGTTGCTGTTTTTTTCTTTTCCCACTCTTCTTTTCCTTTCCCCCTCAACACCTTGTTGATGTAAAGAAGCTGACTACGGCCCGTCTCCCAAAAGTATTACGTATCCGGTAGAGATGGGTGCGCGTGGTCCCGTAGCTTACCCTTACGCCGGAGACAGGCAGGCAGGCGCGGGTGAGGATGGGTTCGAAACGAGAAATCGGCTTTCCATTACGTAGACACGTGGTTCCCACATCGTCACAGACGAACGAGACGCTCCCCCAATTTCAGAAAAAGAGACGCAAGATATCGTCATCCGTCACCTCATCATCCAGCCCACTCCCACTCGTCTTTTCCAGTCATTCCAAAAACGTGATTGGAATTGTTATTGGTGTAAGTTATCTAGTTAGTTTCAATACCATGGGTTGATTGTGGGCGTTATGCCACATCGTCATCATTGTGAAGCCGTGTAACCGAAAAGAGCAGTTTCTCTCCTGCTGTCTCAGTGCTACAGGTGCTGATGTTGTGTTGCATTCACCTGTTCCGTTCCAACACATTAGGATGTATATAGATTGAGGCCTACTCAGGCGGATGAAACTTCCAGAACGTTGCAGCGCATTGCAAGATATTATTGAAAAAATTATACCGCATTTTTTTCTAAGTTATCTTTCTTTAGAAATGTTTATGTTCCAGCAGGAGCAGCGAGGCAGCATTAAGCGGCGTATGTTGACTAACCAGTCTTCATGAAGACGACTCGCGTCACACGCCAAACTGTGGTGCTGAAAAGACAGAGACGCTTTCTCCAAGTTCAGTCAAATCAATAAGTCAAATGTGTTTTATAAAGCCCTTTTTACATCTGCAGTTGTCACAAAGCGATTTTACAGTTAGCCCGAAATCCCAAAGAGCGAACAACGAGAGTTAATGCCCTTCCCCAGTTCCATCTGTTAAACTTAGGTTAGATTCTAACCATGAAGGTTAATTAATAGTTTCTCCTTAGGCTACCTACTGTAACTAGGCCTACTATTATTATTGCACTTAGTGACAAGCTATATAAAAACGGCTTAATAAAATATATTAACATTCTTAGAAGAGGGGCTGACTCTGATGTATATAATTTGGGGTATTTTCAGATATTTCACTAGATAGGACAGTGGAGAGGAGATTGAATAGTTCAAACCCATGCATTCCCGCGATGGTAACTTTGCTCTGGAGTTAGCGCTTTGACAGCTAGGTCGATAGTTATATAAAACACGTTTGATTTCTTGAAATCGATTTACAGAAGCCGTGTTTCGTTTTTGCATACATTTTAAAAGCCAACAAAAGACATCTCAACTATATTGCCGGAGCGGTTGATAGCTCTATTCAGTCAAGTCACGACCGATTTATTTGAATACCTTGTTTAGCATTGTTCAAGGCCAAAGCTTAGTGAGGTAACAGTTGTACAACAGTTGTGAGTGAACATTGCTACACTGCACACGAGAAGGCACGTGTAGTGCCAAAGAGGTATCCAATATGGCGGGTATAAAACGCAATACAAGTCACTCTAGTCAGAACTATTTTCACGAGTCAAAATAGATTAAAGGAGACTAATTGTTCTGGATGGAACCGTGCCACCCTAGGCCTTTAGCACAGTGAGTGAACACTGAGCCTCACAAGGAAGCGCTTGCTCATTGATCTGTTTGTAACAGCGCTGAATGGGGATGTCTTGGGGCTATAATATGACTGTTCTGTCACTGTAATTTAAAAGCTTTCAGTTATAGGTCAAGCCTGTACTGGGCCTTATGGGTTCTTTCTGTATTTTAGTTTTAGTTTGACCTGAATGGCCGTGCTCACACTACCTAGGAATAGCTAAGAACACAGACTAATAAAGAACTAAGACCAAGGTTTTAACTACTGGTGGCAATGTTGCGAGTTAAGGCATATGAGGTTCTTCCACTAAAAAGGGGATTTTGATGTTCAGAAATCCAGAAAATACTTCCCTTTCAGATGATTCTACCACACCTTCTATCCAAAACAAATGTCATGTTGTTGTACTTCCTAATCTCTTTGCCTTAGTGTCTCTTTACTTCCTTCTCTCGTTATCTCTTTTATCTCAAAAAACTATTTTCTATAAAAATATAATTATTTTATTTAAAATAAAAAATATTAAAAGATGGACATATTTCCATGGCAACATACATAATAGTAGTTAACTGTGGTGACCTGCTCTATCAATTCAATCAAAGTTATTTTATAAAACCCATTCAACATCGGCAGCTGGCATAAAGTTATTTTACATTGGTTGTTCTCTATCTATTCACTGCCATCCACCAATAGTCAATTTGCTCCCAGAGAGCTGTGGTAAGCAGTGTTGCTTCTCTGAGAAAGGGACTTCATTACAGCTTGGTCTAACAGCCTAGAGTGGGTTCCCTAACATGATAATGTCCCAGAAAGCCTTACCAATAATCTACTGCATTCATTAGCCTTGGATGGGCAGGGAGCAGTCGGATGAGAAGTATTTTCGATGGCATGTATTGGATTAGGTCTTCTGGAGAATATAGAGATTGATTATATTGTCAAAGTGCTTTACATTTATGATCAAGTCATCACAGACACAATAACCTTACTGGAACATATATTTTACAAATATAAACCACGCTAGCTGTGCTAATACAACCATTACTGGCCTTGAGTATCAAAAACTCTACCATTTACATGGTCAATATAGAGCTTTGTGAGGCTCTCTGATTTCTGCTTAATATCACCACCTGCTGGTCATTGAAAACAATCAAAAATAAACTACAACCATTATTTTCCAGGTAAAGAAAATGTAATAAATAATAATCGCCTATTTTTAGGGTTTGAGAGACCGACATACCATGCTCCTCTCACTCTTTCAAAGGAATGAGAGATAGTTCAGAATCTGTTCAAATGAAAGAAAACAGAAAGAAGTGGTCTGTGATTTTGTTTTTTCTTGTTCTGCAAGATGTTCTAAATCTTTGTGTCAACTTCAAGAAGGACAGGACATTCAGGAGTTGCAAATCAGTTTAGGCTATTAGCATCTTGTCTGAACAAATCCATGAACCTTGGGCAGGGATGTGAAAGTATTATAGCTAATCATATTTGCTTGATGTACCGACAATTAGAAGTTCATTATTGAAGTAAACCCTCTCTGTGCATTTGTAAACATACAACACAATGGTTGGGGTTTTGAAATATGACCGTTTGTTCTGTTTTTGTCTACGACACTGATTTACAGTACCTTAAACAGTCCTGCTCTTCACATGACTAACTAGAACACACTTAGCCTTAAACCACTAACCTTAACCTCAATAACCTAACAACTCAACTGTAATATCAGTAATTTAACCTTTAGGCCCCACATGTGCAGACAGATGTGCATCGCAGCTTGTCTGATCATGTCATCAGGAGCGATCGGTGTCAAAACAGAGACTGCCTGTGATTCCCAAACCAGCAACTCGGCCCTTCCCACTTGCTTGGACTGACCTACATTGTCACGTGTCACTGACAGAACTCTGAGGGTGACTTCCGGAATGTGAGTGGATCAACGAATCAACTTCAGGACACCCTTGTGATTCCAGTAATGCAATTCATGTTCCATTTTTAAATATATTTTTTCCCCCAACTGCTTACACACATTTTCTGAATGTAGGTCTCAGTTTCCTAAAACTCTACACAAAAAAACCCAAATTGCATACACAAAATGCCTGATATCTCCTGCAAGATGATGCACTGCGCTCAAAATACCATATTTCCCCACGCTGTCCAGGGACATTGATAATGGCCCTCTGTCCAATTACATTCCTCCCGCAGTGCCTGACTTTCGTGAGGTTGAAGCCAACCTCATCCACATAAATATATTCTTGGAGAATTACATGAGCATCCATCTCCAATATTCTCTGTAACAGACAAAATCATATACAGATCTGTGAACATGGTGCAGTCCAATAATCTGTATCTGCCAGTTGAAGGACTGGAATTGGTGTTGCATATTCATATCCACAATAGTCACGTCGCAGATCTTTGACTCTTTCAGGGCTTGTCTCAAATGGCACCTCGTACACTTGTTTCCTTGTCACTCTGTGCCTCTGGAGGACGTGTTGCCATGTCGACAGGCTAACTGCATCGACTATGCGGAACACTGCTGCATCATTTATTATGAGATCTCCCTAAGCTTAACGGCATTGTTGGCCAAAACCATATTTACAACTGCCATCTCTTGTTCCTGTGTCAAAATGCGCCCTCGTCCTGCGCAATGTCGTAGACTCTGCAGACGATACAGAAACAGTGTGCAGTATAGGAGAACAGTTTGACAGGTTGTTGTAATACAGTACTGTTGCCATCCACTGCTAAAATGCAGTGCATTAAATGGGTCGGTTAGAGCTTCAAATGTTTACAATATGTAATACAGTACTATACAGTAATGCTGAAGAATCCATTAGATAGTTTTATACCCATTCTCATTTCTAAAAGTTTGAATTGTAGATGCCACTAAACCGACTCAAGTTGGGCTGGACTCTCAGTCCTGCCTCCCTCATGAGCCATCCGTGGTTGATAATATGATCAATTAGCGTAGCCCTAATCTCATCAGAGACAGCTGTCCTTCCACCTCAAGGGAACATAACCTTAGGGATAAATAAATACAAATACATAATCGGAACTCCATATTGTTTGTAAATCAATGTTATTGAAAATGACCATAATATGTAGGAAGTCCTTAGTAAAGGTTAGATAATCCTTTCATCACGAGCCTAATATAAATGCCATGTGTTACTAATCAGCCCTTCATGGGAAACAGGGGAAATCCAAACACGACAGATAAATGTCCACAATATCATGCATTTATTTGAGCTCAGAAGGGTGGGGCTGATGCATGGCCCTCACCTGGTGTTACAGATCTTCAGAGAAGAAAATGTTATGCAGGACCCCTGATTAACATCACCAAGGGTCTGTTGGATACTTAGTGAGGCCATATGCTCCTCTTCGTCAAATACACTTCCACTCTTCCTCAACAGACATTTCTCATTACACTACAAACATAAAATAAAAATGAACAAATCCCTTCTTTCATTTAATGTAAACATTTAAATATTTAATGTATGAGGATTTTTTTTTGTGTGCCAATTCTCAAAATCTTACAAACAAAAAATCCCTGCTTAAAGGGATTCGACTCTGCCGATATTAACTTGCCTACTCCCTGGAATGGGCCACCGGAGTTTCAAATCCAGTGTTGGACCCTTAATTATTTTTAGTCACTCAGCTTTGGGACAAGTGCAAATGCCAGAGGCACACATGCGGGCCTTAATGTGTTACAGTGGATGATTTGAAATTTAGCATGCCTTAGTGGTTCTGCCCGTGCCCTCACAGATTCTATAATGGAAACTATATGGACGCTTTGTCTTTCATTGTTTTGTATATGGCTTTTAGCTAGTTATACCGCGGCCGACTAGTGGCCACTATTTAAATAGCGAAAATCTTGGTTCAGGACTCCAACACTGCAGGTGGCAGTAAATCGATAATATTTGCTTTGTGTAAGATGTTTTACTTTACGGGAGGGAGCACTAAGTAGGTAAGCATAGTGCTGACGGGCGCTGATTGGGTACTATAGAAGAATTGCGGAAGGGGTTTTAAGTTGGATGTCTTGCTTTCCCTTTAACTGTCTACACAACTCGCAGAATGCCGTCAAGGTACAACACCTGCAAGTGCATAGTTCCCGGCTGCAAACCATCGAAATCAGTCAGTTTCCACTATTTTCCAAAAGACTACGTCGTATTCAGAAAATGGGTGGAATTTGCCTCCTTAAACGAGAATGACGTCCTGAACAGCACTCGAATGTGCGAGGCTCATTTCAGCAAAGAATGCTTTCGACCACGTACTAAAAAAAATAGATTGTGGGTTGGCGCAGTTCCCACGATTTATCCTGGAGAAAGCTCAAGCAGAACCAAGGTGTCACCCGATGTGTCCCAAAATGACGAAAAGAACCAACACAGCCCAAACCAAGAAGTTCCAGACCCGTCCATGAATACTACTCTAGTTACAGAGGACAGTGAGCCGAAACGGTGAGTAGCACTGAACCGAATTATAAGTTAACGGGTTAACTAGGAAGTGTACGTCATTAACGTGCCAAGCGTCTCCACACATTGGCTCCCAAGTAAGAACCATTTTTACAATATTGCTGAATTAGTTTTAGATTGTAGCAACATTGTAATATCAAATCCTTATGCAAAATATCAGCCGCAATCAGGCCATATCACGGCAACATTAAACGTGTGCATCATCTCACTGCAGAGAATTGATAGGTGAGTTAAATAAGCGTAGGAGCCCCTGCACATTCAGGTTTCAGACTGATTCTTTCAAGAGATGTCTATATCTTGGTAGGACCTTGTGTGCTGTTGACAGACCCTTTTTCCTCTTTCCTTGGACCTCCCCTCACAAAAACATAAAAGTATGAAAATATGGTAATGCACTTAAATCTGCAATCTTAATAAAGCAAAATTTTTGCTCTAGCAAATCAATCAATCATTTATTCAAACATATTATATGAAGCTCTTTTTACATCAGCAGTTGCCACAAACTGCTGTTACAAACACCCAGCCTGGAACCCCAAATAGCAAGCAAACAACAGGGTTGATGCCCATTGGCTAGGAAAAATGCTCTAATAGGTCAGAACACAGAACACAGAGTACACATTTTAATAATGAATAAATACTTGTGTACTGTGTCCAAATGTATAAAACATCAGAGTCAGCAGCATGAACTGGTGGACAAGGACAGGGGAATTAGGTGGGGTGAAAGGAGTGGCAGTCAGAATCATCCGACAGCTTCAGCTGTCTGCAACACAACTAGGAGGACCAGGGACGGCTCCAAGTTGTTCAGACCTGGTAGTCCCGAGGTGTGGTCCAATCAAGTGAGAACACCTTTGTGGAATTGTATCTTGTAAGGAAGTACACAGGCAGCCTTAAGGATCTGTGCAAGGATGCTGATGTAACTCTCTCTATTTGTATTTATTTCAAATACTATTTCTTGCTGATGTCAAAGTTATGGGCCATGTGTTCCAAAACCATATTGTGAGAATGACATTTTTAGACATTAAAAGGTCTGAATTTTAGTTCACACATTGGTTCTTTCATCAATGTTACCTGGGATAATGACTCTTATGAGCATGTATTTTAGTTTGTATCAATTTATTACTTTATCATTATCATTGTATTATTAGTTATTCTTATTTATTACTTAGATTCAGATTTGTTAAACACCTTTTTTAAACTGACATGTTGTTTTCCCTCTGTGTGCAGTGAGCCAATCAAAGGTGTTATGGAGCCTGACGTGGAAACAATGGATGTTATCGAGTCAAAAGAAGCAGAAGTGAAGGACGTCAAGGAGACAACAGAAGCAGTGAGGGACGTCAAAGTGTCAAAGGTAGCGAGGGGCGTCAAGGAGTCAACAAAGGCAGTGGGGGTCGTCAAGGAGTCAACAAAGGCAGT